>SNQJ01S0028788.1:0-22966 GCA_010110895.2 Picea sitchensis
TCCTGTCATATAACTCAATGCATCATGATGAAAGAAAAGTTTTATCATATAAATCCAGATCACTTGCGAGCAAGTGTCCTCAAAGAATAAGTTTGGCATGTGCGCCAGAGCGGGATGTTACACACATTTACATTAAAAGTTTATATAGAAATATGATTACAATCTTAATATAAATATCTTAACAATAA
This sequence comes from Picea sitchensis, assembly GCA_010110895.2. Taxonomy (NCBI): domain Eukaryota; kingdom Viridiplantae; phylum Streptophyta; class Pinopsida; order Pinales; family Pinaceae; genus Picea; species Picea sitchensis. The sequence goes on from SNQJ01S0028788.1 coordinate 189, forward strand.
TCAAAATTGCATTATTGATAATGATAATGGTTATTAATTTCTATTAATATTAATATTTATTTATAATAATGTTTATTAATTTTAAGTGAAATCGATATTGATTTATCACACCTTTAAAAAAAAAAATTAGACATGCATTTTAAATGATAAAAAAATTTACTCTTTAAGAGCCTATATATGAAAGTATGGGCAATTCCTCATTGTGCATGCTCGAAGTTAAGTTGTTCACTTATTTGAACCCTCTATTGAAGGATCTCTTTGCAATTGTGGGATTTTGACATCATTAGGAGTGATTTTTTTTCGTGACATTATCTCTTGGTGGATAGACACACTTTATGTGTGGTTTGTATTAGGTGCTTCGTTTTCTTTGCTCTGGTTTTCCTTTGAGACTTTTGTTTCTTTGGAAGTCTTATCAATTTCTTTGGTATTCTTATGTGTCAAGGGATTCCTCTTGTGGGTGAAATTTCTATGGTCTACTATGAGCCTTGGTCTTTTAATTATCTTTCTTCTTGGTATAGGAACGTTTTTGTTTCAACTATTTTCACGACTATTGATGGAATAGGGGGTCACCTTTTAAGAAAAGGGACTCCTTGATGATATTTTCCCTGTGCATTGGGTTAAACCATTGGAAGCATCACTCAAGTCTACGTATTTATTTAGTTTGTTGTCAACATGGATCAGAAGGAAGCGTAGGAATTCATAAGGATTATGAGAAACCATGAGTAGTCAATAAAATGTAACAAAATATCTATATTCTATGTGACCTCCAAGGTACACAAGAATGAACATCAATGCACTTCCCAAACTAAAACATTTATGAACACCCTTTTCTGGCAGAAGTGGAACACTGATGAATTGGAGGTTGAATGCAACATGCTAAGGTATATGGTTATCAACTTGAGAAATGATTCACAATCAATAACCTTTAATAATAGAATCTCTACAAATTCAGTCTAGGAAGAGTTAAAGGAAGATGAAACAATTCATCAGATGTTAAGATATGGATCTTGAGAATAAGAATTCTCTTCCTTCCAAGCATGGGAAGGAAGAAGCAACCAACCGTCATGTTTTCAAATAATTTCAATGTTTTCTAAATCAATTAGAATATTAATAGTTTTCTTCAATTTATATATACTTTCAACTTATAACAAGAATCATTGGGATGCAATATTTGTAAAATTTGTAAAGTTGTTGATCATGCCCGAAAAATCATAACGATTTTTTTTTGTAATTTACTACTTAACCATGAGATACAACTTTTATAACATAATTTTCCTAATTTCTCTTAAAAAATTACTAATAACGACAATTACTCCAAATTTTTATAGATTAGATTGAAACTTATATTTATGAATTTTAATTGTGCAATATTTAATGTTTATTGAATATTTTTTTTATTTTTACATGTTTTGAAGTTCAAGTGAAGATCTAAGCATAACCCTCTCGAAGGAGTTCATGGAGCTTAGTTGAAGGAAAAGGTGAATTTCACTTAAAAAGGGAAAAAATATTTTAACAGATTTATTTTTTAATATAAATTACCAATACTAGAGAATTCCACAAGTAAAATTGAATGTTAAATAATATAAATTACTAATAAGTTATGGTAAATAATCTCTCTCTCTCTCTCTNTCTAATAAAGGTATAAATAGATTTTCAATGTTCAATTACAAAGTATTTTCTACATGCCACTTGATAATGGTTACTCGAAATGTGGAGCATCTCAAGTGGAACAAGTTTCTCTTTAAAATTAATATGCCAATGTTTTCTGAAAATGGATCTACCGTAATTTTAATTCAAAAGTTGAAGGAATTTTAAGAAAAAAAACCCTTAAATCACAATTTACCATCGTTGAAGTTACTGTCACGACCCCATGGGATGTTTGTTCATATATTTTGATCATTCACCTCCTAAAGGCATGCGACATTGGACATTTCTTACTTGGATTCCTAGCAACACCAAGAATATTTCATCTAGACTATGCCTCTTTACCTAGACCATACCCATAGTGTGTTCTAGGATATGGGGGAGTCACACTCCAACTTTGTGCAACTCATTTGTATACTTAGACAATATTGTTAACAACTTAACAATACTTAGTCATTTAATTATGCATCCAAGAATATGAGAAACCAAGAGAAACATTGCAAAAAAAACAAGAGACATACATAGAAATAGGGTGGGCAGAACAAACCATGCCTAACACTCAGCTAAGTCTTGTTATTGTGGAAAAGTTACAATATGAGCACAATCGATTTGGTTTACAAATTAGATCGAGTAATATGAATCAACTTACCTGACCAAGAAACTAATACACATATTTGTCACACCAACAGTCTCTATCGTAACCACTATCACAACCTCCTATGATGCACACTATTTATGCACCATACCACATAATCATTGTCCCTTCTCTGTCACACACTTCACAACGTTAACACGGGCTTTGATTTTACCTAACACATGCCTCACTCATACCTACATTTTAGAATTCCCCCAAAATATCCTATTGTGTTCCACCCTTAACTACTTCTCTTCCATCTTCGAAACTCTACCTCGGTTATGCCTTTCATTATAACTTTGCCTCAAACTTTGTCTCTGTGCATTCTTTCCCAATTCTCTTATACCCTCCTTGGTTGTGGGCCCTTTTTCTCTTATAGGGACTCCAAAGGTCACCATCATGAACCGTCATGTCCTTTGGGTGTGTCGCACCCCTTCATAAATCATCACACCCAAACGAATCATCATGCGCCTTCACATACCTAGTGCACCAAAACAAACTTGTGCTCCCATCAACCATCCTTTCTATTGTGCCCTTTGCCTTATGTGTTTCATTGTTCCAATCAATGAGACTCTCCATGGTTGTTTCGATGGGGTCATTCAACCTCTATGACATGCACATGATGTCAATGATAGGCAGCTCCAATCATTAGACACACGCCCAAGATACCCCTTCCTTTCCCAAACACAACCCAAGTCTCCATCAACCTTCCTAAGTAAATTAAGTTATGTTCCCCCTTGGTGTCATACGTTACCATCATGTGCCCAAGGTTCTCCTACTCACACCCACATATCTTTGTTAACCCAACCAATCGCATGCCCCTTGTGTTCTCTTTCCCGACTCATCCCCAAAATTTTCCAAAGAGTACATGATCTTGGTGGATTTCACAAGATACCTTAAATTATCCCCCACTCCAACTTTTTTCCATCAATGGAAACATCCATCGATCTCCATGGTTCCTTCGATCCATCGATGTCGTCACCACTCAACGAATATTGTCTCCACAATTTTTTTTTTGACTTATTATTGCTTTCATAATTCAGTTTGTCTGCTCATGCTTATGTGTGTTGGAACCCCTTATCTCTTTGGTTGATTAGGTATCTATTATAATAATTGTTCCTTTGTATCAAGAACTCACATCTTCATGTTCAAAAACACTTTTATATTTGTAACTTGTCACATCCCCAACTCATCATTTCCTCCAATCTATCAAGTCACCCAATTGTGTTCCCAACAGACTTCACCACAGCACCTTCTCAAGGCGCCCCATAGGCCTTTTGTTTGAAGGTGAAGGGGATGGCTTGTTACTCCATCTTCATCATCTCCAATATGTCCGAATGCGATCAGTGGAGATTCATCATACTCCTACATCCTATACATAAGAAATGGTAGACCTGAATTAATTCTTCCTTCGCAGTCCTCAACGATTTGTTCTAAATTAGGGTCATACGACCATTCACCATGTCCAGGTTCACTAGAGGAGGAATAAACCACTTCCTTGGTTCCCTTCCACCAAGGTTGTCGTGTCTCCCTCACGTCCTATTGGTCCATCGATGGTCTCTACTCATGTTCAATGAACTGATCTAGCTTCTGTGAATTTATCTAATTTGCTACAATTCATCAACCTTGAAATAGAAATCATCCAAGACATCCATTTTTTTAGCCACATATCCAACTATGTCTTCAACATCAGTAGTCCCCCCTTCCATCGACACCATTTTCCTTTCATTCTTTATGTCAAGTTGTCCAATAATCACCCCACAATGTCCAAGTTCTCCCCCACGAGGTTGTTTATTATGGCTATTTGCAGCAACCATCCGCAAGGAGGACATATACGTACCCCCTTCCTTCCTCCTTACGATAGGAATCAAACATAGATTCTTCCCTAAGAAAATGGCCAAATTTTTCATGTGAGTAATAACTACTTCCTTTTCCATTCTCATGAACTCTTCTCCCAACACAACATTGAAATCATCCATAGGAATAATGGTGAAACTTTTCTTGTTCCACTAGCCACCAAGATTCAATGAGATATCCTTGGCTACACCAACAACCCTCTCTGCACCTTTGTTTACTATCTTGAAGGTAGATTTCATTGGTTCAAGATGCAACCAAAGCCTCTGCACCATGTCCTCCCTCAAGAATATGAGTCACCCCATTTTGCACCATGGTTGTTATTAACTTCCCGTTGAGCTCGGCCCACACATAGCAATTTTTTTTCTTGTCTTTCTCTTTTCTCTATGTGGATTCACCCTCCATGACCATGTTTAAGACCTACAATACCCCAATAGATGGATTTTTTTCCTTCTCCAAAGCATTCAAGTTTTGTTTCATGGGAAAATTATTCACACAGTGTTTCTTGGCTCAAATCCAACATGAAATCGACTTCTTGTCTTTCATTACATCCATTTTCTTGGAATTAACCTCACTTCCATTGGACATCTTCATCTTTCCTTTGTCCATATTCTTCCCCTTCCCTTATTGTTGCTTCTCACCTTATACATCCTCATTGTTCCTACGACCTATCTCAGGTTCACCCCTAAATTCAAACAATTTGTTTGTTATGGTGATCATTGTCGCAAGGGTATAAACATTCTAGTGTCACAACTCACTTTGTACCCATGGATGTAGACCATTCATGAAGTGGAATTTTTTTTCTTCTTCCAAGATTTCTTTGATCTCCAACATGAGCCATGTGAAATCCTTGATGTAGGATTGGATCTTAGTATCATGCTTGAAAACCAACAATTGATTTCTTGTGATCCATGATTGGTTTCTTGGAAAAAATTGTTCCTTTAGGGCTAAGTTCATCTCTACCCAGTTTTCAGTCTTCTCAATGGTTCTCTCGGTGTCCAAGTACTCCACCAAAGTTTTGCAGTCCCTGTCAAGAACATCATTGTAGTGATCACCTTGGCTTCATCCAAACTTCCTTTAAACTACTCCAAGTACTGCCAAATGTCCCAAAACAATTTATCAAGCAACTTAGCATTGTGAGTACCTTCATATAGATTAAGTTCCTTTATATTGATCCTCATCTTGGTCATGATGTCATCTTGGTCCTCCAACTTATGTGTGACTAAGGAAAGTGCGTCCTCCGCTAACTTGAGTCTATCATGAACGTTGTTGTTCAAGGTTTCAACAATCAAGTTCGTGGTTTCCTAGAACTCTCGGATGGCTTCATTAAACCCATGCTTCATATTTCGTATATGAGTCTCCATATGTTCAACATTCTCACCATGATGACACATTGCATTTATCATCTGGTCAACAATCTTCTCCAAGATAAGGAGTTGATCCTTCATTATGTCAATCTTGGGCTCCCTCTCAGTGTCACTTCCATATGCATGTGACATAACCATGGATGGCCCTCCAAGTATCCTCACTCTACTTGAAAACGGTTCATCCAAGGAACCCAAGAATTCATCTCAAGACCTCTTCAAAATTTTGCGACGAGTTATGCGATGAAATATACGATCAGGTCTGCGAAAATTCCAACATTTGTTCGCCTTTCCCAAGTTCTTGATTCACCCTAATAACTCTACGCCTGATCTGCTCAAAAGTGTGCACAAGCATGTCCATTGGTCATTGCTTCATCCACAACTTGGTCCTTCACTTCCATCACAAACCACCAAGTTTGTGCTCAAGTTGTCTCTTTGATAGGTCATTCCACCTGACTGAACCCTCACCAAGCTTGGACCCAAACTTTATTCTCAACAAGTGCGCCCGACCAAAACTATTATGACTGCAGTAATGGTGAAGAACCAAATTTTCTTTGATACCACCTGTCATGAAGGTGATAGTGTGGTGAAGAGCACCAAACGGTTTCAGAAAACAAGATATGATACCACCTTTGATGACCCCACAAGATGCCTATTAAGATATTGTGATCATTCACCTCTTAAGGTCTTGTGATATAGAAAAGGTTCTTATTTGGAAACACCAAGAATACTTAGTATGGATTATGCCTCTTCACCTAGAGCATACCCATACTCCATTCTAGGCTATGGGGGAGTCACACTGCAACTCTGTGAAACTCACTTGTATACTTAGACATTCTTGTTCACATCTTAGTACTTAGTCATTTAAGCATATATCCAAGAACATGAGAAACCAAGAGAAAAATTGTGAAACAAACAAGAGACATATAAAAAAATTGTGTGGGTGACACAAGCCATGCCTAACACTCGACAAAGTGTTTTTATTGTGAAAGAGTAACAATATGAGCACAATTGGTTTGGTTTACAACTTGTACATAGTCACATGACTCGCCTCACCTAACCAAGATACCCATACACAGATTCATCACACCAAGGCTCTCTATTGTAACCACCTTCACAACCTCCTACGGTGCACTCTAGTCGTGCACCCTACCACAAACTTGTTGTCCCTTCTCTGTCACAAACTTCACCAATTTAACATAGATTTTGGTTCTTACTCAAACATGCCTCACTCAGACTTGCATTTCAGAATTCCCCCAAAATCCCTTGGTGCGTGTCACCCTTGGCCACTTGTCTTCCATCTTCACAAATCTGCCTTAGAAATTTCCATTTGACTTTTTCTCTATGCCTTCTTTCTCAATTATCTTCTTCCCTCCTTAGTTTTTCACCCTTATGCTCTTATAGGGACTCCAATGGTCACCATCACGATCTGTCACATCCTTTGGGTGTGTCATGCCCCTTTGCGAACCATCATGCCCAAACGAATCGTCACACCACTTTGTGAAATTGTTGTTCCCAAATGAAATTGTGTGTCCATCAACTGTCGTGTCTCTTCGACCATGATGCCCCATACTTGGGTGTGTTCCCCTTGTCTTGTGGGTTTCTTTGTATTTATCAACGAGACTCCCCATGGGTGGGTCGATGGGGTCATCCAACTTCTTTGATGCTCCCATGTTACCAAGGGAAGGTGGTTCCACTCCTTGGGTGCACACCCAAGTTGCCTCGTATTTTCCCAAACACAACCCATGTTTCCATCAATCTTCCTAAGGAAAGTAAGTTGTGTTCCCCCTTGGTATCGTACATCACAATCGTGCACCCAAAGTGCTCCTGCTCCCACCCACATGTCTTCATTCATCCAACGGATTGCATACCCCTTGTGTTCTCTTGCCCGCCTCATGCCCCTATGTCTTCCCAAGGAGTGTGTGTGCTCGATGGGTGTCATGGGAGACTGCATAACTACCAATTTGGAGTACTAAAATTTGAAATTACAACTAAAAAATTTCAATGGAAGAGCCATGGTTTGACAATCACTATTTATTACTAAATCACATTTTACTGTATCGCGATCTTATTGATTTGTATTATTTAAATTTGAGATTACAACTAAGTAAAATTTGGGTTAAAAAACCATTGTTTGATTATTAAAATTTATATTGCAGTTCAAATTTGGATAATAGTAAAACATGTACNATATTCTTTTCCATGCTATCCAAAATATATATTATATTATAAGAATTTTAGCTACTTTGTTTGGATTATTTGTCTTAATGATTGATTTAATAACTTATCTTTTAATTATTAATTTAGTTTTTAAGTTGTAACCTCATTTTGTGATATAAAAAGAATTATTAAATAACATCAAATTAGATGTTCTCTTAATAATCTCACTAAATAAATGTCTTTTAAAAATTGATAAATAATATCCAACTAGATGTTTTCTTAATAATATTTTTAAATAAATGTTTTTTTAATCCCTCTACAATCTTTGTTTATTAATAATCAATTGAATTTGTCATCCCTTTCAAGTTCTTAATACATATTTAATATACTCCTACTTTATTTTTCTCAATACATCACATCAGATTCTACATTGTTTAGTGTGTAATTTTTTTAAATTAGCAATGTAATCACAAGGAAAAATGTAAATTTTCTTGTTATGTACAATGCTTGGTTTTTGGGTTAATTTTCTCAAATATATAAAGTTTTACTTATATCTATATTATATTATTTTTTATTTTAATATTAATTGTGTTATGTTACAACTTTATAATAATAATAGTAATTTAATTTTAAAATCACTTTTTAATTACATGTTAATATATGAGACTTCCTTATTTATAGGATAAAAAACACTATTTATTTAATGATTAAATTACTTAAATTTATATAAATATATATCCACTACCTAAATAACAAACTATATAATACATCAAACTTCATTATTTCTTACTCAATTCAATATATTAGTTAAGTTTTCCATCTTATAGGATTATAAGAACAAATAAATAGTTTGCACGGATATCCGTTTTTGTTTTTCATATTTTAGTTTTGAGTACTTTTAAGGGATACAATTCAAAAAACTGCTATAGTCCTCTCATCTCTTTTAAAGTGCTAGAATCCTTTCATCTGTTTTATGTTGGGATGAAATGTAATATGTTTTTCATATTCGACGGGTTCTATAATGCATAACCACGTGGCCTTTTTAAAGGCTTCGTCGATCTTGGGTGACGCGTTGTGTCAATACGTCAAAGTAATGACGTATTGATATCGTTCAAAGCACGTTCTCAAGTCAATCACAATTTCTTTTAAATTTAATTTAATATTATTTTATAATTAAATTTAAGGATGTGTGTAAACTGATGCGTTATGTCAATACGTCAAAGTAATGACGTATTGATTTCGTTCAAAGTAGGTTCTCAAGTTTTCTAGAAAAAATAATATTATTTTATATTTAAATAAAATTAGGAAGCTTGTGAAAACCCGGGATAGGAAGCAATGGATGGAGTATATAATCCAACAAGGATTCATATTCAAAGGAATCTATTTGTGTATCTCAAAATTTTCAATGGGGGACAATTTTTTAAAGGAAAAACATAGTGGAGGATTGGTTGGATATTTTGGCCATGATAAAACATATGTGCAATTAAGTTCTTTATATTATTGATTAAGAATGAGGTCTAATGTGAGGAAGTTTGTGGAAAAATCAAGAATTTTTCAATATGATAAAGGAAAGCAGCAGAACACATGATTGTATCAACCATTGCCTATTTCAAATAGATCGTGGATGTTATAAGTATGGATTTTAGTCTAGGATTTCCAAGAACCCAGAGGGGAAATGATTTAATCTTTCTGGTAGTTGACATATTTTCAAATATGACACATCTTATACTATGTCACAAAACAAGTGATGCTACTCACATAGAAAATATGTTTTTCAAGGAGATTGTGAGATTACATGGGTTACCCAGGAGTATAGTCTCAGACAGAGACACAAAATTTGTGGGACACTTTTGGAGGACTTTGTGGAAAAATATAGGAATAATTTTTTCTTTTAGTTCAGCGTATCACCCTCAGACAGATGGACAGACTAAGGTAGTGAATAGAATCTTAGGGAATCTACTAAGAAGTTTGGTAACGAAACATAAAAGTCAGTGGGATCAAATTCTTCCTCAAGCAGAGTTTACATATAATGACTCACCAACATGAGTACTAGTAAGAGCCCATTCCATATAGTATATGAAATGCATCCAAGAGGATTTTCATAATTGAGATATTTGGGGCTAGATGAATTTCGAAGTGCAGGAGCAAAGGATTTCTCTACATAAATAAATAAATTGCATGATCAAATCAAAGGACAACGAAAGGATAGCAACCATAGATACAAGAACACAATAAATCAAAGAAGAAAAGAGGGATATATAATAAACTGAAGATGAAGAAGATAAGACCTTGTAAAATCCTCAAAAAGTTTGTTGCAAATGCTTATGAGATTGAACTGCCAAAACACATTGGAATCTCACCAATATTTAATGCAACAGACTTGTATCCTTATAGATGAATGAAACAGGAGAAACATATGATCAAGATAAGATTTAGTGCATGTGACAGATGCCCATACCAGAGAAGCCTCAGATAGAAAATATTTTAGATGAAAGAATTGCTAAGAGAACCAGGAGAAATATTGTTTATGAACATATAGTTAAATGGAAGAATCATCCAACAAAAGATGACAGTTGGATAACTGAAGTAGACATCCATGAACAGGAGTCCATGAATATTTTTTCTAGAGAAGTATGATGTAGGAGCATCACTGCCATCATCTAATGAAGCACAGTGGAATATGACTTAGCATCCAACACAACACATTGTAACTGGTTTGGATCCCAAAGAGGGCACATCATTTTAATTTTGAGACCTTTGTAATTAAAGATCCCATGGTATCTTCAAGCTAGACCCATTGTATATGCTCTTAGATGGTGTAATTATCCTTAATTACTGTAGGATTGTACATATTTTGAGCGCTGACTCATATATGAAATTGTAATTGTTCATTTATTGTAATAAAATTAGAGGTAGGAGGATTTTAATTGTGATATGAAAGTACTAGAATAGTCTGAAGGGAAGGCTCGAGAATCCCCTTCATGTATAAATGAATGTAATCTATGCAAAGAAAAGATTGTTGCTGAAGTTTGTTGAAACTTTTGTAAACTATTGTTCAAGAAATATAGAAGGAGAGAATTGCTTTCAATTTGATGAGACTGTGAACTTGTTCATTCTTCTAAAACCGAATAGATGTTGTGTGGTTATCTATGTGTATGAATGTGTATCTCAATGTTTTAGTGAATGATTTCTTGATTTAGTTATAAGTTTGAATCATTTCTCTTTTGAGAATCTTAGTGCAAAGAGTGCATATTGCCAACACAAGGTGTGCAAAGGTCGAACCATTCACAGGTTTAAAATTTCAAGAAAGATAGTTTGATTCCACACAGAGTGAGCGCAAGGAGTGCGCTTGTGACTTTCAAAATTCCAAAGCTTGGGAGAGATAGTGTGATTCTGCACAGAGTGAGTGCAAGGAGTGTGCTTACACTCAGAGTAGTGTAAAATCTCAGAGGGGAGACGAGGTGCAAGGTGTCCATAGACCCAAAAAATCATTAAGTGTTGATAAATATCAGGAGATAAGTGCAAAGTGTGCGTCGGAGTTAAGGCCGTTCAAGGGTCCAAGCTTGGGAGGTATAGTGAGTATTAAGTTCTAGGGAGGAACTCAAGAAGAGGAACAATTCCCTTGTTTTAGGGCCAAGTGGACAAGATCCATTTGGGAGGAGTCAAAATCTCTCACAACCGTTCGATCAAGGAGAAGGAGAGAAGTTGTTAATACCCAATTCCTTAGGACTTCACTACTTCATCAATTTTAATTTGTTTGTTGCAAGTGAGGCATGGAGCCTTGAAGCTCTGAAGTCACATAATGAATTTCCATCGTAGATCAATGGGTGAGTGTGAGCCATTGGATCCTCGAGTGGTTAGACGATTCGACAGTATGATAGATAGAGGCATAGTGTATGTATAACCTCTATAACCTTACCTTAACATGGCATAAAATTTATCATTATTCTCCAACAAAAAACAAGGGGATTAACGATTAACTTAGTTGCCAAAGCTGATCTGCTGCAACTCACGGGTGCAACTCTCTCAATACCATAGTTTGAGAGTCCAAGTTTGTCAATTTTGGCACAACTCAAATCCACGTAAAATTTACATGCCACTTCCTCACACCGGTATCTCCAGCCACTGGAATTGATGTGGCTATCGCAGACACTACAAGTGTATGCTTTTCCCTTTAAATCACCAGTCATAGAACTCGTCATTGAACCCGTCACAAATTTTAGTTTGTGTTTTGCGTGCCCCCCGAAATCAAGTGTTTGAGGGAGCTCCATACACAAGGGATGAAGCCTTAAGTCACGCCTTTCAGTTTCGAACACATAACCTTTCACCACATCCGAGCAGGCGTTACAGCGACGCCTGAGATACGTTTTCGAATGAAATTTAAGGCTCACATCGCTGTGAAACGGGTGTTGGAAGGCATCAGGAAGGGTGGCGCATGCCTTGTGCAGAGTGAACATGTGGCAAGATTTAAACTTGCACATGTAACCGATGTTGGCCCCATATTCTTCGCATCCACTGCATTTGTAGACTAGAAGGCCCTCCTACCGCAAGAGCTCATGGGCATGGTGGGCGGGGTTAAACGATACTCCCTGCTCTCCCTATCTCTGTTGTCTATCATGTCCGGCTATTGCATTTGGATCCGAACCCGACATGAAGGAGGCGTAATAAAGACAGACCAAATTTCTCTCAAACAAACTGCACATGAAAATAATATTAGGGTCAATGTGCCAACATTAGCCTTGTCTTATGATTATTTAAGGATGATTTGATTTGGGAAACATTAAGCATAATGCGGTGAGAGAATCTATTAGGTGTGTTATATTTGATAATTTATTCAACCTATAGGATGCATTAGACTAAGAAAATATAAGGGAATTTATTTGGTGCCTTATATTTCTTAATTTATATAAGAGATAATATTTCTTAATTTATATAGGAAATATGATAGATCATGCAGTAACCCAATGAATAGTTTATTACATAGTGTTTAGATAGATCATGCAGTAACCCAATGAATAGTTTATTACATAGTGTTTAATGTTTACCATAAAATATTAAATTTTCAAACTCTTGACTTAAAAATTATTCAGATTAATTATATGAACAAAATAACTTACTACATGATATTTAATATTTAAAAAAATATTAAATTTTCAAGCTTCTAACCTAAAGATTATTTATATAAATTGAGAAGATAATTTCATTTGGAAAACATTAAATATTATTTAGAAGAGGTGAAAGGAAACAATAAACAAAACCAATATATAAGTAAATAAATAATATATTTGGACAATCTATCTAGATAAATAGATAACACATAGGTCATAGAACACATAAGACAAAACCAATAAGTAGCTTACTACATATTATTAATGTTTCCATGAAAATATTAACTTTTTCACACTTATAATACAAAAATAAAAAGCTAACGTACTTACACTTGTCCTTACCTTCTTATTTTTATTTCAACCACTCAAGAATGAGATTTGGGGAATCTAAAGTCAATGCAATCATAATCATAATGACATGCGATACCAACAAATAGTTCAGCCTTCAAGGCCTACATATCACATCAAACCATAATCAGCGTCATGAAATATTCACGGTATATTACTTTTCAACATTTTTAAAATTTTCAAAACATATTCACTATCATGGTCTTTCAAACTTTAAAAAAAAATTCAACTGAGTATTTAGGGTATATTACTATCAATATTTTTCTAAAACTATAGAGTAGCTTCTAAAACTATAGAGTAGCTTAGTACATCTATAACCTAACATAAACAAGGTTGCATGGCAGTGGAGTTCTTGCCAGGTTTAGATGGGAGTAAATGCAACCTAGTACAGACACGTGGCTAGAAAGTTGAAATACATTGAAATACTTTTATACATAGAAAATACGTACTTTTTTAATGGATCGTGGGTTGTCAGGCTGGCAATATACAAAAAATACCGATAGTTCTGCGATATAAAAATCGAGGAGTGGAGTTGCAAACTATAGAAATTCATCACAAATAAAAAAATTATACATACGAAATATGTACTTGTATAAAGTAGATATTTAGTTTTATACATACAAAATTTCTACTTTTATAAAGTATGGGGAAGAGATTTTATAGAGGATGCAGGGAGCCCTCATTCCAAACTTAGCCAGTTTTTGGATCACAGGTTCTCGGGCTGGCGAGTTCAAAATTGGGCCTCTGATGTTCTGTGGCCTACAAATAGCACCGACAGTTCCATGATATACAAAATCACAAGCAGAGTTTAGTTTGCTTTAAAACTAAGGCCTTTCTTGGACAAAAATATATAGCATTGACGAATTAGTTTTCTTTGCACATGTTTTATAGAGCATGCAGGGAGCGGTCATTCCATACTTCGCTAGTTTTTGGATCGCGGGTTCTCGGGATGGTGGTTTCAAAAATGGGTCTCTGTTGTTCTGTGCCCTACAAAAAGCATCGAGAGTTCCACGATATAGAAGTTTACAAGTGGAGTTGTGTGTCTGTTACATATCACTGGAAATTACATCAACATTTAAAACATCAACGTAGTTGAAGACCAAAAAATTAGCATACAATAGGAGACAAGAAATGTATCATATCCAAATTAGTTTTATTTGGAACAAACAAGAAAGGTTCATGGAAAACCAAAATTTAGTATACAATAAGGGCATTGTCGAATCAATTTTCTTTGTAATTTATCAAAAATTAATAATGTTTGTTACATGTTTCTGGAAATTGGTGGGTTCAAAATTGAGTCTCTGATGTTTTGTGGCCTACAAATAGCACTGACAGTTCCGCGATATACAAAATGACAGGCGAAGTTGTGGAATATAGAAATTTACAAAAAATTAATGTCTATTATACAATAGAATAGTAATAACGTTTTCTCGAATTAGCTTGCTTTAAAAGTAAGGTTTTTTTTGGACCAAAAAGATATAGCATTGTCGAATTAGTTTTATTTGTACACGTTTTATAGAGCATGCAGGGAGTGGTCATTCCATACTTCGCCAGTTTTTGGATCGCGGGTTCTTGGGCTGGTGGTTTAAAAAATGGGTCTTAGTTGTTCTGTGCCCTACAAACAACATCGAGAGTTCCATGATATACAAATTGAGAAGCGGCGTTGCGAACTATAGAAACTTATTATAAAATAAATAATGTATGTTACATATCTTTGGAAATTACATCAAAATTTAAAACATCAACGTCATTGAAGACCAAAAAATTAGCATACAATAGGAGACAAGAAATGTATCATATCTGAATTAGTTTTATTTGTAACAAACAAGAAAGGTTCCTGGAAACCCAAAATTTAGTATACAATAAAGGCATTGTCGAATCAATTTTCTTTGGAATTTATCAAAAAATAATAATGCCTGTTACATGTTTCTGGAAATTTAAATGTGTTTTTCATATAGACTGGGATTCAGGCTTCTGGGGACCATAAAAATAAATAAGTACAAGAATTAGGAATGTTGAAAGAAGTGCGCGACGATAGAGAGGAAGACCTGAAAGGAAGAAATTGGAAGTTAAGAGTGTTTGGTTATAGTTTTGTATTGAAAGAGGACATAAGTGGATTGATAAAGAAGAGAAGATGACAACATAGACTTAAACTGGATTGATAAACAAAACAAGATGGCAGTATAAACTTACTATGAAGCCGATGCGTTTTTATTGTTGTCGTCGATGGGCATTGTAGTCCTCTTGACCGGTTGTTGCCCTTTCTGGACGAGGCCATCCATTCTCTCTTGGAACCATTCTTCGATGTAGATTTTCATGGGGGCTGTGTTGGTTTCATCCCGGATTTCTATGTCGTAAAGGTCGTTTTCTAATTTCCTTAGATCCGTTGAAATACTATGCAGAGTTTGTTCAATTTCTTCATTGTGTGAGGCATAGTCTAGTACCCAACACTCGTGCTCATCTAGCTGATGTTCAAGTATACTGTAAACTTTTCGAAAGACAACCCCTTTAAAATATCAACTTGTTCCTTGAAGGCTTCTTTGGTGAATAACAAGGATTTGAGAATTAAGTTAGGATCTTGAACCTCATTGGTAGTTCCGGCTAAGTCCAATTGGAGTAGGCCTGTGAATAAATCTTCCTTTTCTGATATGACTTGTTTACATGACTTGACAATGAGTTGCAGGTTGTCAACTTTCTTTTTCCAGCATGCTTTTACTTTTTTGGTGCGCTTTGGCGAGGGGATTTTCTCATGTCTTCTTTTCAGTTCCGATGTGTGGTCGGCATATTTGGCAAAAGGGGCCAGTACCTGATCAAAGAAAAGATGTTCATTTTTTAAATTCATCTCCAATTGTTCCAGCACATCATTGGCCTTATTTCCAAAGGAAACTAAATTTTGCGATGTTTCCCAGGCTTCAGTAACTACCTGCATTCTTTTGTTGATGTTATTCTCTACAAGGGCTCTAGAGCATGAAAGGAGGGTATAGGATACTTTCATCTTCGTTGCAGTGGTAGCAGGCATGATTTTTGCCAAAGGACTGGAAAATTCTAGAGTTGCAAGGAAAGCCTGCTCAAATTCGTTGAGGCGTTGTTTTATATTGGCAGTTTCTATCTCAATTCCTCCAATGGAATCACAAAGAATGTCACCGGTTCCCTGGTGAAATTCGCATATTTGGGATGGCGACATTTCGCTAAAGTTAATCTCTGCGCGAGATTTTCCTTTCCTGTTTGTTACATCTCTCTTTTCAATGACCAGACTTTTAGATTGGTTGTCAAAAATAGCGCTCTGGATTATGAAGGATTCATCTATGTCAAAAAAGTCGGTATCTGATATTTCCACCATGGACGACCCAATTCTCTGCATGTGCTCTGCTTCAATTTCAAGTTGTAGTTTTCCACTTTCAATTTGGGGTTCCTCTGCATGCCCTGCATTGTTTTTTCTCTTCTTCATCAGTGGAATTTTGTGAGAAA
This sequence comes from Picea sitchensis, assembly GCA_010110895.2. NCBI lineage: Eukaryota > Viridiplantae > Streptophyta > Pinopsida > Pinales > Pinaceae > Picea > Picea sitchensis. Next base: position 16,769 of record SNQJ01S0028788.1, read on the forward strand.
TATCAATATTTATGAGAGGAGGGTTCTTATCTCCTCCTCCATTCGAAGATTTATGGGTTTCTTTCTTACTGGGGTGGACCGTTGAAGCGATGCTCCGTGATGTTGTGCTCTTGGGAGTGCTAGTGGGGGACTGGGTACTCTTCTCACTGGATACTTTTCCATGTTGTCCATACAATTCAGTGGCACTTTGAAATCTCTCTGCGTCGCAATCGACAGAAGTAGGATTGTTGTCGACATTGTTCCTGTCTTGGTTCAGGTGTGTATGGATAAAAGAGGTGTTAAAGCCAACACCTAGTAAATGTTCTCGAAAAATTCCATTAGGGTCGAAACCTTTTAGCCTTTCAGCGTACGTTAGGTTTAGTTTCTTGAAATGGGTGGCAAACTCATCAATCTTGTTGATGTTTCTGCACACAAAGTCTCCAACTTTCCAGAGCAGAGGAATGAACTGTTTTTTTTTCTTGTCATGGAAAAAATGAAACCAGTGGTTGTATTGCCTTGCTATTTCTGCAACAAACATCTTGTCCGTGATGTGGCATGGAAGGAAGGCAGGATTTTCCTTAGATCCAAATACCATGAGGACACTGTGATTTTCCTCTTTCTCAAGTGTGTCCTTTCTGTTAAAAAACTTGGTTGCCTGGCCAGACATGTGCGAAGCATTTTTTCCTAACAGTAAATCTTTGAAAACTGAGACAAAGCCATTAAAAACTTCATAAAAACAATGGGAGGCATTGTGTCTCCATAGGGCCTCGTGCTAGAATGTTACTGGGTCAAATCCACAATTTATTTTATTAGAAAGAGAAAGTTTTGGAAACAGACAACAATACACAATTGTGAAAATCAAGTAGGATGACATATAAAATTTGTTCGATTCTTTGAATCGTGACAATTAGGAGTAGAGATCAATCGAAATTAGCTTCCCCCAATCGAAAATGTATTGTTCCTTGACTGTGAAATACAAAATATAAATAATTTTATGGTAAATGCTTGTTGTGGATGCCTATCCCGTTATTCTTGTAACCAACCAAGCAATTTCCCGGAATGGATTTCTAAAGGAACTTACCTGCAACCTTGTGATATCTTCAGGAACTGTTGTCGGGTCTTTGAGGAAGTTCGCTAAGATGTCCAACCCATTATTATGTTTTTCTAGAAACTATTTGCAGTCTTGTCCTATGAATGTCAATGTTGGGTTCGGGAATTTTAACTTCTCACGGAAGAGCCAAGGCAACAAAGAAACAAGAGAATGGTCATGCAGTGGAATAATTCTTTGGTCTGGAATATATTTTTCGGCACACCAAGAGACCACCTCCTTAGAGTCAAAAGCCTCAGGAACGCAGCCTACACGAGCGATTCCAGAGGTCCAAATCACTTCGTTTTGGGCGGAACGGGATGAATAGTAAAAGTATGCCCTGGACCACTGAAATCTCTGGTCCTCTTGTGCGAACATATTTACTGTATCTCCACAAAACTGTTATCGACCTGGTGCCATAAGTCTACAACAACGTTTATTTGTTCCAGCCGATGAATGAAATGAAAAGTTGGAAGGGATAATATAACCCTGCACAAATTTTGGTCGAAAGCGTGTGAATGGGAGATGTCCTCGAGACTTTTGTTGATTAATGACAATTTTGATGGTTGTTGCATTATGCGTTGTTAACATTAAACAATAATAATTGCATACATAGAAATGCCAACACGTTGGATATTGCAATGAGCGATTAAGCATTGTATTTTTCTTGAGCGACCAAACACAAGGACATTTGTTGGAGATGAACAATCGGAAGGGACAAAATAACTCTCCGAACATCTTGGTTTAATGCGTAATAATGGGAGATCTCCTCGAGGTTTTCGACCATTAATGACAATGTTGACGGTTCCTGCATGGTCAGTTGTTTGCATGAAAGGTTTCTAATCGTATAGTAAGAAATTATGGAGGTCGCGGGCAGGGGAAAAAAGACATCTACAAAATAGGGTTGCAACGTACAAGCATTGAGGGTGAGGGCACGAGGGTCAAATTGTATGTCTCGGAAATTTTTGAGTTAAATACACGTAACAGCGAAGAGGATATGGTAGGACATCCAGAAGCACAGGAAGTTAGTGGGGATGGAAGGTAGGGAGAGATACTTTGAAACATTTGTGAGTAGTGGTAGAGTGATCGCATTGGAATTGTAGATTTCGTGAACCCGACAACAGGAGAATCCAAAACAGGGTGAGAAGGTTTCTGCAAAAGAGGTGAGGCCCGAACCTTCTAATTGTATCTCTCTGAACATTTGAATGCATAATCTATAACACGAAAGAGCGGACGATGTCGGAATCCGATAGTTAATTTGTATATTGAGGAGAGTGCAATCCCAATTGTTTCATACCTCTATGTCCAGTTGTCAGTACTAAGAGGTAATTTAGTATTCAAAATAATTTTTTAGATATTGTTAGATAGTTCATAGGGACTAGCATCCTTAAACAATGGAAATCTCCACCCCGCTAGTCCTTCATTTCGTGTGTCAATTTGTATATCGCAGAACTGCAAGCACTGTTTGGAGGACACGAAACAATGGAAGTGCAATGTTGAGTCATCCACTCCATAGGTTTTCTTGTCAATTTGTATATCATGGAACTGTGGGTGATATTTGTAGGCCACAGAACAATGGAGGTCCAAGTTTGAGCTCACCTTCCCGAGAACCCGTGATCCAAAATGTCACTAGATATCGAATGCAGAATTTGTGCATGCTCTATAAAATATCATGGGAATTAGTACATGCACTATAAGATATCATGTCCATACTTTATATTCCCATAATACACGGGAAGAAAAAAAAGGGAAAAAGAACAGAGTAGTTAGCAGTGGAATTGTAGATCACGGAAATTTAGAGTGGAAGATGTATATAACAGAGAAACATATCGAAAGCATCGAAAGCAAAAGTAGTCGGTCGGATTCGTTGTCTGATTATATAGATGGAGATAAACATATGTCAACCCGCCAATGCTGGAGCTGCATATTTCATGAACCAGGAAAGAGGAGGATCCAAAATAGGCTGAGAAAGTGTCTGCAAAGGAGGCGAGTCCCGGACCTTCTAACTGTATCGTCCGAACATTGGAATGCATAATCTGTAACATGGAAGAGAGGACGATGTCGAAATCCGGTAGTCAATTTGTATATTGTAGAGAGTGCAATCCCAACTGATTTGTACCTCTGTGTCCAATTGTCACTACTAAGAGCTATTTTAGTATTCAAAATAATTTTTTAGATACTATTATACAGGGAAAAAATAAAAACAAAAATAATTTTTTAGATACTGTTAGATACTTCATAGGGATTAGCATCCGTAAACAATGGCAATCTCCACCCCACTAGTCCTGCACTCCGTGTGTCAATTTCTATATTGCGGAACTGGGAGCGTTGTTTGGAGGACACAGAAAAATAGAAGTGCAATGTTTAGTTAGCGAGTCCATAGGTGCACTTGTCAATTTGTGTGTCGCGGAACGCGGGGTGCTATTTGTAGTGAAAGGAACAATGGAGGCCCAATTTTGAGCCTGCCCGCCCGGCCAAGAACCCACGATCCAAAATGTCGCTAGGTATGGAATGTGAAATTTGTACATGTTCTATAAAATATCATGTCCATATTTTATAGTCCCATAATACACGAGAAGAAAATACGGGAAAAAGGATGAAGAATTTCGCAGTTGAATTCTAGATAATACATTGGAAGAAGAGAAGGGGATAAGCATCTCGTTTTGCAAGTGCCATCCCCGCAACGGTGGGCATAAAATTGGCTAAGTATGAAAAGAAACAGTGGTTGGTCGGATCCGTCGTGCAAGGATATATATGGATATGTTAAGGCATGAATTGCAGATCACAGAAGTATCTTTCGTACGACTGTGTCCACTTGTCACTGGTAAGACCATTTTTTTTGTATGTCAAGAAGGACGCTAAGTTGTTAGGGATGCAAATCAACAACAAATACTTTGAATGAAGTTAATGTATATGAGGAACCTGCGATAGAATTGTAGATCACAGATGTTTTCATTGCAAGATGTATATAGCGGAATGATAAGTAGTTGAGCTTGCAAGTGTCGGCCCCGCAGCGGCGGGCATAAAATTGGCTAAGTATGGAATGGAACAGCGGTTGGTCAGATATATCTTACGAGGATATAGATGGAGATGAAGACATGTCAGCCTGTTGTACATAGAAAGATGACTAAGTATAAAACCAAATATCCATAATGGATGGGAAAAGAAAAATTGGAAAAGAGATAAGTATTCATACTAATATATATTAATGGATTGTTTCTATTTCAAATGCAAATGATCTCCCAATTTGCAAGATGCTCTTCGGCTCACAAATTTTGTTGAAACCAGGAAAATTTTGACTGCAAGATGTACATAGTGCAACAATAAACATGAATTTGCATTGTGGTCTCAACGAGATAAATTCCTTATCATATTTTCATCTTGTATTCGTTGCAATCACATCAACAAACAACGACTCTCCATAAACATCAATATCTAAATTAAATTAAAGGAAATCAAAATATCCTGTGACTTTAAGTAATTAAAGAATAAATTGCAAACTACAGAAGTTCCTAGGCTGCAAGATGTATATGAAGGAATAGTGGACATATTTGTTTAATACCGCAAACCCAAACATAACTGCCTAAGATTTTCCGAAGAGGATTTTTTCTGTATTTTTTCCAATAGTACTGATATTAGTATATATGTACGGATATTATCAAATAGAACAAGTTGCAATATATCCAACATACTTCACAGGAACATTGCATCAACAGTTCAGTTGCCTTGTTGTAACTCATGATTTCATTCTATTTATGGAACCTGAAGAATGGGAGCAGAATGGGTCGTCCAATTTCTTTCATTAAATACATAGTCGACGCCACATAAGTATGGCCTATGAAAAAGTATTTTTAAATGTAAAATGTAAAGAAAGAATAGGCCAGGTTTTATTTAGATTGAAGAAGTGAGTAGCAGAAACAAAAGCTTGTCCTTCATGTTTAACGACACAAGGGAAGAAGGTACAAAATACAATTAAAATAAATACTAGAAATTGGAAAATACTATTAACAAATAAACCAAAATTATTCTATATTCAAATAAGATGTGTTACAAAATACAGCGGAGGCTATTTGCGATAACGAGTGGGATTTCGCCTGTCGTTGACCAATTAAAGATATGTACATTGATGAAGCTTCTTCACACTTTTATTGACGTTCAAATTCTTTATTTGTAAAAAATGAGTTGAATTTCAATTTTGGGTTTTATACTTAATCGGTGCTTTGAAGTACATCTATCCTAGTTTTTTGAATACCTTGTTTCTTCCAGATATGGCCTTCTTGCAATGGCTGCTTACTCAACATTCCATTCTTTTTCAAGTATTAATTTCCTTCTGCCGTAAAAAAATTGGGGTTTAAGGTGTTTTATTTGCAATGTTCCTGAGCATTCACATCCGAGACAACTTAGAAATGCGATTCAGGCCGATTTCAAAGTGAATGGAGTCGTTTTATGTCACAACAGTTAAGGCAGGGGAACAAAATTCAAGTATACAGTGACTGGTATTCTCCCTGTATTCGATCGTTTGTTTGGTTGAGAAGCATGCCTGAGGATTTGTATGTGGAACTTATTTTCTTTATTACAGTAAATTGGAAGAAACATCCAACCCAGATGCAGAATGCAAATATGTTGAGGTACATAACTTCTTCGGGTAGCTGAGGTGTGGAAATTGCTTCAAATGCTGCAAAATGCACCAGCACAAGTCTGGCAAGTGTATCAAATGTTGCAGATGGCATCATAATATATATTTCCTCATAGCGAGGGAGGTATGGCGGCCCACATAAGGGTATGGAATGTTCGGAGGTGACACCAAATATGTGGAATCTGCAACTACATCCAGAGGAAACCGAACAAACTTTGACAAAGAACATGGCTTTCTGTCAAGTCGACTACGAGAGCCACATGTAGGTCATCAAACTATGAAATAGATACTCTTGCAGTGATAATATGTCGTTTTATCCACCCATACAGATTCTGTTACCAGCCTCCGAGGATGACAAATACTTGTGCGATCTCTACAATTCGATACAATGGCCAATATTGTTGGCGAAATGAACAATATGAAAGAGGGACATGGCATGAAGGAATATGTGGGCGACACGTTCGTGAACTATGTTGAATCTTTTAAGAAAACTAAA
>SNQJ01S0028788.1:27116-51896 GCA_010110895.2 Picea sitchensis
CTATTTCTATTAATATTGATTTATAATAATGTTTATTAATTTCAAGTGAAATTAATATTGATTTATCATACCTTTTAAAAAAAAAGTTTACACATGTATTTTAAATATAAAAAAGTTTACTCTTTAAGTGTCTATATATGAAAGTTTGGGCATTTCCTTCTTGTGCATGCTCAAAGTTAAGTTGATCACTTATTTGAACCCTCTATTGAAGGATCTCTTTGCAATTGTGGGATTTTGACATCATTGAGTGGGAGACACTGGTGAGGACGAATGGTTGACAACACTTTGGCCACACTTGGTAAGACTCTCATTAATGATATCTTTGGATCATCAACCTATCTAAGTTTTATTCAAGAAGTGAGAAAGACGATTTTGTTTCCTAGCATTATCTCTTGGTGGATAGACAGATTTTGTGTGTGGATTGTATTAGGTGCTTGGTTTTCTTTTCTTTCGTTTTGCTCTCATTATATCTTTCATTACATCCATTTTATTGGCATTATCCTCATTGCAATTAGACATCTTCATCTTTTCTTTGTCCTTATTCTTCCCCTTCCCTTATTGTTGCTTCTCACCTTGGACGCCATCATTGTTCCTAGGACATGTCTTTGATTTACCCCTAAAATACAACAATTTGTCCACTGCAGTGATCATTGTCACAAGGGTATAGACATTCTAGTGTCATAGCTCATTTTCCACACATGGATGCAGACAATTGATGAAGTGGAAAAAATGTTCTCCTTCCAACATGTCTTTGATCTCTTACATGAGCCCTGTGAACTCCTTGAAGTTGGCTTGGATATTAGTAGCATGCTTGAGAGCCAACAATTGATTTCTTCTGATCCATGTTTGGTTTCTCGAAAAAAAATGTTCCTTCAAGGCTACCTTCATCTCTACCCAGTTTTTTGTCTTCTCAATGGTTCTCTCGGCTACCAAGTCCTCCACCGAAGTTTAGCAGTCCCTGTCAAGAACATCACTGTAGTGATCACTTTGGCTTCGTCCAAACTTCCTTTTAACTACTCCGAGTATAGCCAAATGTCCCAACAAAAATTATCAAGAAACTTAGCGTTGTGAGTAACGTCATATGGATCTGGTTCCTTTATATTGATACTCATCGGCATGACATTAGATCTTTGTTCATTGGCCAAAGATCATTTCAACAATGTGATGGTGTCATCTTGGTCCTTCAACTTATCTGCAACTCAGGCAAGTGTGTCCTCTGCTACCTTGAGTATATCCTAAACTTCATTGGTCAAGGTTCCAGTAATCAAGTTCGTGGTTGCCTCGAACGCTCAGATGGATTCATTAAACCCATGCTTTATCTTTCCTATATTAGTCTCCATATGTTCAACATTCTCACCATGATGACATATTATGTCTGTCATCTACTCAACAATATTCTCCAAGATAACGAGTTGATCCTTCATTATGTCTATCTTGAGATCCCTCTCAGTCTCACTTCCATATGCATGTGACACAACCATGGATGACCCTCCATGTATCCTCACTCTACCTGAAAATGGTTCATCGAAGGAACCCAAGAATTTGTCTGAAAACTTCTTCAAAATTATGTGAACAACTATGCGATCAACTCTGTGATCAGGTCTGTGACAAGTCATGCATTTGTTCTCCTTTACCAAGTTCTTGATTCACCCTAATAACTCTACACCTGATCTACTCAAGGGGTGCACACAAGTCTTTCCACCATCTATGGCTTAGTCTGCAACTCGATCCTTCACTTCCATCACAAACCACCATGTTTTTGCTCAGGCTATCGTTGTGATAGGTCAGTCCACCTGACTGAACCCTCACCAATCTTGGACCCAAAATTTCTTCTCAACAAGTGTGCCCCACCAAAACTATTTTGACTGTAACAATTGTGAAGAACCAAATTTTCTTTAATACCACCTGTCATGAAGGTGATAGTGTGGTGAAGATTTGATACCACTATTTCACCAAACAAGATTTGATACCACTTGTCGTGACCCCACAGGTAGCCTATTCAGATTTTTCAATTGTTCACCTCTGAAGGGCGTGAGATATTGCGACGGTTCTTACTTGGCTACTTGGAAACACCAAGAATACTTCATCTGGACTATGCCTCTTCACATAGAGCATACCCATACTTTGTTCTAGGCTACAAGGGAGTCACACTGCAACTTTGTGCATCTCACTTGTATACTTAGACATTATTTTTAACAACTTAGCACTTAGTCATTTAGGCATACATACAAGAACATGAGAAACCAAGAGAACAATTGTGAAACAAACAAGAGACATACACAAAAATTGTGTGCGTGACACAAACTATGCCTAACACTCAACTAAGTGTTGTTATTGTGAAAGAGTAACAATATGAACACTATTGGTTTGGTTTACAACTTGGATAGAGTCACACTACTCGCCTCACATAACCAAGACACTCATAAACATATTCATCACACCAAGGCTCTCTATTATAACCACCTTCACAACCTCCTATGATGCACTCTAGTCATGCACCCTACCGAAAACTTGTTTTCCTTTCTCTGTCACAAACTTCACCAATTTAACACAGATTTTGGTTCGGCCTCACACATGCCTCACTCAGAATTGCATTTCAAAATTCCCCCAAAATCCCTTAGTGCGTCGCACCCTTGGCTACTTGTCTTCCATCCTCACAACTTAGCCTTAGTTATTCCTTTCCTTATAACTTTTCCTTTGACTTTCTCTCTATGCCTTCTTTCTCAATTTTCTTCTACCCTTCTTGGTTGTTCACCCTTATGATCTGATAGGGACTCTAATGGTCACCATAACGAACCACTTCATACTTTAGGTGTGTCATGCCCCTTCGTGAACCATCATTCCCAAAAAAATCGTCGTGCCCCTTCGTGAAACTGTTGTTCCCAAACGAACTTGTGTGCCCATCAATCATTGTGTCTCTTGAACCAACATGCCCCATCCTTGGGTGTGTGCCCCTTGCCTTGTTTGTTTCCTTCTGTCAAACGACGAGACTCTTCGTGGGTGGGTTGATGGGTTCATCCAAACTCTTAGACGTTCCCATGTTACCAAGGGTAGATGGTTCTGCTCCTTAGGCACATGCCCAAGTCGCCCCATACTTTCCCAAACAAAACCCATGTCTCCATCAAACTTTCTGATGCAAGTAAGGTGTGTTCCCCCTTGATATCATACGTCACAATTGTGCACCCAAGGCGCTCCTTCTCCCACCCACATGTATTCATCCACCCAACTGATTGTATGCCCCTTGTGTTTTCTTTCCCGACTCATCCCCAAGCCTTCCCAAGGAGTGTGCACGCTCAGTGGGTGTCAGGAGAGGTTGTATAGCTACTAACTTGGATTACTGAAATTTGAAATTACAACTAAGAAATTTCAATGAAAAAGTCTTGGCTTGACAATCACTCTTTATTACTAAATCACATTTTACTACCATGAACTTATTAATTTATATTATTTAAATTTGAGATTACAGCTGAGTAAAATTTGTGTTAAGGAGCCATTGTTTGATTATTGAAATTTATATTACAATTGAAATCTGGGCAATAGCAAAACATGTACCAAAACCTAAGTTAAGACAATGACATATGATTTAAACCTAAGTTAAGACAATACCATATTATTTAAATTATTTTTTGTTGACTTATTTTTTATAAATATATTAATTATATTAATACAGATTTACAATAAATTGTTCGAAAAAGTTAAAAAATATATTTTTAAATTATTTTTTTGTTGAATTATTGTTTATAAATATATTAATATAGATTTATAATAAGCTGTTCGAAAAAATTAAAAAATATATTTTTAAAACTTTATGTTTTATAATTTTTTCATGCTATCCAAAATATATATTATATTATAAGAATTTTAACTAGTTTATTTGGATTATTTTGAATTAGTTTATTTGGATTATTTGTATTAATGATTGATTAATTTAGTTTTTAATTTGTAACATCATGTTGTGATATATATAAAAAAAAAAATAACATCAAACTAATCTTTTCTTAATAATTCCATAAAATAAATGTTTTTTTTTTAATTAATAAATAATATCCATTATATGTTTTCTTAATAATCCTTTTAAATAAATATTTTTTTAATCCCTTTACAATCTTTGTTTATTAATAATCAATTGAGTTTATCATCCCTTTCAAATTCTTAATATATATTTAATATACTATTACTTTATTCTTCTCAATACATCAGATTGTAAATTATTAGTGTATATTTTATTTTAATTAGTAATTTTAAGTTCTTAATACATATTTAATATACTACTACTTTATTCTTCTCAATACATCAGATTGTACATTATTTAGTGTATATTTTATTTTAATTAGTAATGAAATCAAAAGGAAAAATATAAATTTTAGTGTTATGTGCAGTGCTTGGTTTTTCTCAAGTATAGAAGGTTTCACTTATTTCTATATTATTTTTATTTTATTGTTAGTTATGTTATATTATAACTTTATAATAATAAGAGTAATCTAATTTCAAAGTTATGGTTTAGTTAGATTAATGTATGAGACTTCCTTGTTTATGGGACAAAAGACACTCTTTATCTAATGCTTATATTACTTAAGTCTATAAAAGTCTATATACGCTACTTAAACAACTATCTAATACATTAAGCTTCATTAGTTCTTACTCAATTCAATATATTAGTTAATTTTTCCATCTTATAGGATTATAGGAACAAATACATAAGTTTGTATCGATATCCCCTTTGGTTTTTTGAAGTTTTTGATCATCTTAAATAGACATTGAGAAAATGAGGTTGTTAACTCATACCAAAGAACAATTGTTTAATTACCCTTAAAAACATGGTAAAAAAAAATAATGATTGTTTTTATTTTATGTTTTTGTCTTAATCAATCATCATTTTATGTTTTTTTCCTAATTCATCATCATTTTATGTTTTGTACTCTAAAACATGTTTTAAAAAATGTTCTGACTAAATTAGTGATGGTTTATTATAAACTATTAACTAAAACTATGATGTAACATCGAATTATTTTTAGAGTGCATTTTTTTATTTGGTTGATTTAAAATTGTTATTTAAAATAATTAAAATAATTATTTATTAAATCTATTTAATTTTTATTTATGATTAATAGATAAAAATACAAATTTATCATTATTTTATGTTTTGTACCCTAAAATATGTTTTAAAAAATGTTGTGACTAAATTAGTGATAGTTTATTATAAATTATTAACCAAAACTATGATGTAACATCAAATTATTTTTAGAGTGCATTTTTTTATTTGGTTGATTTAAAATTGTTATTTAAAATAATTAAAATAATTATTTATTAAATCTATTTAATTTTTATTTATGATTAATAGATAAAAATACAAATTGAAGATACTTCTAAAAAAAATTATTTAAGTTATCATAAAACTTTTTTTTAAATAGTAAGTTTAGTGTAAGATTTTACAAATCAAGGGAATTCAGAAAAAAGTTTTGATTTTGATTTGAATGAAGATTTGGATGCAACTAGGAAGTTAATCAATAAGTCATGGAGGGGAAACTAGTAGTAGATAAAAACAAAAAGTGAAAAAGGATTTTACAAATGTTTGGAAGACAAAATATCATTGGTTAAAATGTTTATTTAAAAAAAGTGAAATATGTTATGAAATGTGAATGGTGTAAAACATATAAAGCACATGGTGTATCGGGACATGGCAATGGTTTTGATTCAATCGAAGATGATCACTATCCATACAAAGTTAAATGTTAATAAGTTAGGAGGGAAACATGGATATGGATTTGTGGGAATTAAAAAAAAACAAAAATATATAAATCAAATCAATAATATTAATAAAATGAAAATTATTACAACAATTAAATTTGCATACTAACTATACGAATAAGATTTGTTCTATTTCAACATATAAGTTTATTCCAACATACAAGTTTTTGTGTTCCCTATTTCAACATATAAGTTTATTCCAACATACAAGTTTTTGTGTTCCCTATTTCAACATGCCAGTCTTTGTGTTCCCTTGTCATTTCATTAAATGTATCAAACATTTAAAAAAAAATAAAAACAACGACATGAAGATTATTAGTCATATACAAATCGATAAAAAATGAATTTCTTCTTTCTAGTTCTGAGTACTTTCAAGGGATACAATTCAAAAAACTGCTAGAGTCCTTTCATCTCTTGTAACTCCTTTCATTTCTTTTATGTTGGGATGAAATGTGATATTTTTTTCATATTCGGCGGGTTCTGGTATGCATAACTACGTGCCCTTTTTAGGCTTCGTCGGTCTTGGGATGTGTATGGAGGGTGACGCGTTGTGTCAATACGTCAAAGTAATGACGTAAGCAATGACGTACTTATGTCGTTCAAAGCACGTTCTCAAGTCAATCATAATTATTTAAAAAAATAATTTAATATTATTTTATAATTAAATTGGGAAAAAATAAAAAGGATTTGTGTGGAAGCTGACGCGTTCTGTCAATACGTCGTTCAAAGCACGTTCACAAGTTAATCATAATTTAAAAGAAAAATTAATTTAATATTATATTATTTTATAATTAAATTGGGAAAAAATAAAAAAGGATGTGTGTGGAAGCTGACGCGTTCTGTCAATACGTCAAAGTAAAGTAATGAAGTATTGATTTCGTTCAAAGCACGTTCTGAAGTCAATCATAATTTTTTTTTAAAAAATAATATTATTTTATAATTAAATTTTGAAAAAAAATAACTTTTTAAAATCTTTATATGAATGGTTATTATTTTTTTCCTTAATTAATAATATTGAATATAGTTTTGAATGGATTATGTTATAATGAATATAGTTATATATTCAATATTGAATATAGTTTTGAATGGATTATGCTATAATGAATATAGGTATATATTGAATATAATTTTGAATGGATTATGTTATAATGAATAGTTTTATTGATATTATTTTTATTTTAAAATAATGAGGAAAATTTTAAGAGCCCTTAAATTTATATGTATAATAAATGGGTGAATCTTATAATATATAGGAAAATTTGAAAGTCATGTTATCAATAACATAATATGTATATATAATTTTTTTCGAGAATTTTTTATTGAATTATATAATTTTATAAAATCTTAATCTTATCAAATCTTGTAAAATCTTGGTTAATCTTTTATTGAATAATAAAATATTGTAGAGTCTTGGAAAATCTTTTACTAAGTTATAAAACATTGGGATGTCTATATAATAATAAGAAAACATATTCATTAAATTGTAATATACTCATTTTACATGTTTGGGAAAAGAAAAATAAATTTTCCCTCATAAAATGTAGAAATGATTTCAAAAACTTCTGCAATACACAATTGAAAAAATTGATCAACTTGTGAAACTCATTTAGCCAACTACACTTGTTATACAATCAATTTTCACAAATTGTGTGGAACCTAACCATCCCCTTCAATACAATGTATAACCACAATGAAACTAGTTGTTTAAAGCACTACCTAAAATAGAAAGCTCAATAATATTTGCCTTAGTGTGCTCAACAACTTCAATGGATGGTTGTAGTGCATCCACACTAGAATCTTTTCAGCATGGATCTTTAACAAAGTTTTCAATTCCACTAATTTTATGGGGATTTAAGATGGATATATGTTGAGTGCATTACATGTCATTCATATGACTAAATTTACCTTACATGAAATCCATTTTCATTTTTCTAACTTAACTTACACCAAATCCACTTTCATTTTCCTCTGTCTTCCTTTTCTTACAAAATTATTTCCCAATCTTGTTCCATCATGAAAAATTGAATCACATAGAGAACATCCCCCTGTGAGAATTCATGCAATCTATTATGGAATTCTCAAACATTTTTCTAGGACCCTTAAGGACCTGGCTTGTGTTTTCAACTCTCATGCATTCTCAACTTCACATACCACTAACTTCACATATCTTCACCCCTATATACCTCTCTGTATTATCTCAAAGACTTATAGTTCTTAATTGTCTAAAAATCTACCTAGCAATTCTTAGAGACTCCTTAAGTAGTGCTTACCTGTCAATCTATTATTTTCTTATGTCGCTTGATTTTTTTTAACTCAAATGGGTTGTGGTCTGGATATGATTTTCTTGAAAATGGGTACTTTCCCAATGTTTGTTTGTTCTTTATTGTTTTTCAACAAGATACAATAGGAGGAAGTGAGTTTGTGAAAATAGAGGACACCTATTTTTCTATCAATGGAAACCCTATTTTCATCAATCGATTCAAATCCTATTGGTTAATGACTATAGCAACATATAAAACACAACAAAATAAGGTTACATTTGTTTTTGAACAATCTACAACTCATGGGCTTAGTGTTAAAAGGATTTGGGCCTTCAATAATGAAAAGTATGAGGCATTATAGACTTCTCCTAGTGTAAATAATGAACAAGTGTTTTAGGTCCCACCTATGGTACCTTGAAATACACATCAAGCCTTCAAGACCTTGACTTTTTTTTCTTTTTTTTTACTGAGTTTGTGTATTTGGGTCTCTTCTTAACATTGTTTGTTTTTTCTTATTTTTTGGGTTGTTTTGGTGTCTCTCTTTTGTAATGAATTCCCTTGACTTTCTTGTCTCCAAGGAAAACAAGTATGGCATCATAATAATACTTACCTTGACAAACAACTATGTAAACATTGGAGGAAAGACATAATATGTGTAATGGGCTCACAATGATGGAAAAAAACTCAACTCTTAAGACGATTCATTCACCAATCCAACTGTTAAATGCTACAATAAGAACCATGTTAAGGTAATAGAGTGTACAAATGTTTATCTATGTCTAATTATATGCATACATATAAAACTAATCAACTATGTAGTAGTAGTAAGAATTTCAAAAACAAATGGTGAACATGATAAGCATATTACAACAATTAAGACTTAGTTAATGTGCCCCCATAACTTCCTTGTACATTTGTCTACACAACTTCCAAATTCCGTAATAAGCTAATTAGGAGTTTTTTCCTAACATGATGGGCATGTTTCGACACTTGATAAGACTAATGTGTAACATCCCGCTCTTGCGTGCATTGAGCAAACTTATTCTTTGAGGACACTTGCTCACAAGTGATCCGAATTATTATACTTTTGGGCATTTGATTATGATTATGATGTGTTATGAATTGATGACATGTTATTTTGTTGCATTGACATAGACAGGTGTTATTGATTCGGTTTTCCTGAGTGTGCAGGACTTTGGACCTCGAGGATGCAGAGACATCGATGGAACCCCTTGGACTCCGGATCGAGTCAGGGAGTGGACTATTGGGGTTTGATTGTTGTATATATGACATTTGTGAATCTGATTAAATGATATGATTATGGATATATTTCTAACATGATTTGTTGATGATGCAAGCTAACGATAGCTTTCCGACCAGACTCACATGTGGATTACAGGGGTCACGCACGACTACCAAAGACGTTGAGGGAGAGGTGTGGACAACAACCTTGCCACAACCTACCAGCACTCCCGTCATGGCTCGAATTGTAGGTTAATGATTACGTAGTTTGAGAGGACCCACAATGTGGTGAGGGAAGATTGCAACAGTCACTCACGATGATTCTAAGGGGTGTGCAATAAGGAAGCGACTTTATTCCTTAGAGGCCCTTAGTCTCCCACAAGATCACCTGGTGGAGCATTAACTCCAGGGGTTTTTGATGTCTACCAAGTCAGTCAAGAGGTGAGTGACACCCTTGGAGCACGTAGTGCGTCCTGAAGGGCACGTCGTGCAAAGGAACCAAATTGAGGTGAGTGGCACCCTTGGAGCACCTAGTGCGTCCTGAAGGGAATCTGGCATTGTTAATTAATAAATGGATGAACGTAGATGGCCTTAGGATGAATAACGTGACAAAAAAAAATTTAAAACAATTTCCCTAATAAAATGTTGCCTAGTCTCAAAAATTTAAAATCTAGGTCTAGGTGAAACTAGCGGTAAAAGAAAAATGTTTATGTAAAAATAAAAATAAAAATAAATAAATAATAATGATAATCATTGTTAATCATGTGTCGAGAAGGGGGTAAGTAATTCTTTTAATTTATAGAAGTATTTTGGGGGATAAAATTTAAAAAGGGGGAAATAATTGTTTTATCACTTATGCTAATCAAATTTTATTTATTAAAAAGGAAAAGGGGAAAAAGGGTTAATTTTCTACACTTGCCAAATTGAGTTTTAAATAAAAAGGGGAAAGAGGGAAATCTAAAATAATTAGGAAACCAGGAAAAAGTGGGAAACACAAAAAGAAAGGGGAAACCCAAAGAAAAAGCAGAAAGTCTAACTTAGTAAGGTATCTAGCATTTAAGAACTTTCTATTTTAAACTCAACTAGTAAATTAATAAGGGGGAAAGTCATTAAACCTTGTAAGGGAATATGGGAACACCTAGGAGCGATTCTTGGAAGGATTTTAGGTGGGTGAGGGAAATAGGGGTAGTTAATTAATTAATGAAATTAATTTATGGAGGAATGAAGGGGATGGATGACACATGTACGGGGAGGAATTTTATGAATTAAATTATTAAACATTAAATTGAATGGGATTTTGGGAAAGTAAGGGAATTTGAAACTCTATATAACGTAGGGAGGAGAAGGATGATGGATATTTTTTGTCATGTGTAATGTTACACTACATAATTTCAGACTTGACTGACTTAGCTTGTGGGAGTTGAGATACCCAGCTCGGTGAGGAGTGGTAGCTTGGCCTTGCGAGGCAAGTTGGGAGTTAGTTGATTCTCTGGTTAGTGTGTGTGCCCCCTTTGTGGCTCAGGGGGCTAAGGGGGAAGAAGAGTACCCCTAGCGTTGGCTAGGAGGTACCAGTGAAGTCTCATAGGTTGGCAAGCGGGAGTTGCACGGAGCATGCGGGACATCAACTAAGAGCAGGGGACTTGGGCTATGGTACGCTTCCGTTATTTATGCATGGTAGATTGTTAATATGATTTATGCTTTTAGTTTTGTATGTTTAATTGGGTAAGGAAAATGATTGTCTTAGCATTCTAGTTGATGGCTAAAATTTTCCCCATAGCCTTTAACTCGCTGTTGATTGATTCCCTTGGCCTTCGATCCCTGAATGTCTTGACCGTCCTATGGTTTATTGATTTGTGATGATTTGCAGTTTATTTTCGCCTTCGTCCCTAGCTCATCAGTCCACGCTTGAGCAGTTGGCCAAGAGTCGGATCTACGGTCGTCACTTTGTTGTTAATAGATCTAAGGATCCAAACGCCCTGCTTTTCTATGCATGGATGATGAGTGAAGGATGTTCCTGCCAGTCGCCTACCCCTGTTGGTTGTTCCTGGTTGAATGTTTGTCTCGCGCCTTCTAGAAAAAGAGTACCTCTATGTATTGTTTTCCTAGTGTCTTTGTTGGTTTATCTCTGTGCTTGTTTTTGTTCTCCACGCCTTTAAGGGCTTAACCATGGATTTTCTCTGTGCTTGGTTGATTGAATCTATGCGATCTTTTTAATGACTTTTCCCAGTGGATATTCACGTTTTATTGAGGTCATCTCGGGGTTCTAACATGGAATGACTACGAAAACGTTTTGTATGCTAGACAACGTGTTCTTCTATCATGCGTTTTTTATTTTATATGTTCAATAGCTTGTCAATCATTATTCAAACAGATATTCATGTCATTTTACACAACAAATCTCTTATTTAGCTAGCCATAGACTTAAAACAGTGATAGAATCAACCTTCAGTTTCAAACGATGATTTAGATCTGGTTTATGTTCGACCCCGTTGCCCACATTATCTTATGGCTGCTCTATCTACGACATCATTGTCTGTGATCTTATATCCGCGTTTTTAATTGACTGGTCATTGATTGGGGGTTAGGCTGCATTGTAAGATGTGTGACAATGATTTTTAATGACCTGTTGAAGGCCCAATCTCTACGTATTACATTCTTTAATGCGTTACATTGCTGGTTATTGGCTCTGCGTTTTTAAATGTTGTTCAGGCATTTTCTTTACTGAATATATGGCTCTGTGATTTCATTATAATTGACTGTGATTCCTTACATATTGACTGCATTGGGGAATGCGATCTTGATTTCTTTTTTTTACCTGTGCGATTTTTAAATGAGTGATTTATTCCAGGAATTTTTACTCCAGCGATTTTTACCTGATAACTTCATGGTTAATACTTGTGTTTTAAAGGATAGTGAATCCCCTTTGAGTGAGTAGACAATGTTTGGTATGATTGTGTTTTTTTGAGTTAGTTTGTTGGCTGCATTCTTAACCTTTTATGACAACGATTTGAGAAATGGCTGTGTTTTTAACACTTTTATTAGACTGTGATTTACCATTTCGTGCTGTGATTTTGTTATGTTCTAGACAGTGATTTAATGACACAACTTGCTAAGTATTGTACCTATCGATCCATATATAACAACTCTTCTTAACATACTTAAACCCTGCGAAATTACCTAATTATCACTCTACGTCTTGACATGATCCATCCGAGTTACCACGTCCTTCCTCTGCCATATATTCAGGTAACTCTGCCTTGTTTTTTTTTTTACCCAAGGACATCCTTTAGTATAATAGCTTTAAACAACCTTCTTACATTCACTAATGACCGAGATTTTCTAGTTTGAATAATAGCTATTTTTATATTACTCCTACAACAATGATTTTATCCTTGATGGTGTGACAATCTTTTACTTGATAATTCTAATTCGTCCAAGGGGTAGCCACTTGATTGTTTAAATTTATATTTTGTGAAGGACAACAACTTACTTTTAATGACATCCTTTACACCCACCTTTCGACGATGTACTTGAATGAAGTATCATTGCTTTTACACTTACCTTCCATATGTGGTTATGTGAGTATTCAGTTGTTCCAATCGCACTGAAGGGTTTAGATTCGGTATTTCGGTTTCAGTTTTATTAGCGAGCCCACAAGATAAGAGAATTCACAAGATAGCGATTAATTCAGTCTTCCTAGATAGCAACATCGCACCCTAGAGATAAACAGTTTAGACAATCATGTTATAGTCAGCATTGTCGAAGGTTTAAAGAGCAATTTAGATCTCTGAATGTGAAGTACTTTATTTATTTAAGCACATTTTAGTTCACCCTTGTTAACTTCATGATAAAAGTAACTTTTGTGCGAATTGGCCACTTGTTGGGTCACATTTCTGGCAACGATAACCTTGCGATAATTCACTCCTCAACACTTAGGCATCTCTCTTAACCGACAATGGTTTTTGGTTGTTGGTAAGGACGTGTATTAGCGCGCGCTTTTTTTATTGAATAGCATCATCTTGCATGTTTTTGACCTATTGATTGAGGGCGTAGGCGTAGGCGTAGACTTCTTGTCAGTTATTTCAGCCCCTAGAGCATGGGATCTTTCTGGAGCCCTTGGTCCAGATAGATTAGGTTGCGCCAGGATTATCATCGCGCCTATTTCCTGGGGACAACATGATCCTGAAGTAGGGGATCATGGCGCGCCTCCAAAAGGAGGTGTGATGCCTCCAAAAGTTCCCACACCCTCGGAGTTGAACCCCCAAGGGGAGGAATAAGCCCTTGAGTTGGATTCGCTTGTTGTAAGGGATGATGATGATATGACAAGGCCCTTCCAGGTAATGCAAAAGGGCCTTGATTCACCATCGGTACTGGGAGGAGGCCAGGGCACCTGTACCCCTGAGGGTCCACAACACTCCCTAGCTAGTACCGTTAGCATCCACCGAGAACTCGAGAGAGATGAGTCTCGAGTCCATGATTTTTGCAGACGGTTGTGTCTTCAAGGCATAGTTGTAGAGCAAGGCGTTGTGCTTTAGGCTTTGTGATTATGAGCTCCATCACGAAGGTCTTCATGGTGGTCTTCAACTGAAGGGGAGCACTCTTCTATGGTGGAAAACGCTCCTGTCTCTTTTAGACATGGTCGTCAACGACGTGCCTTGGAAACTGTTCGAGGAACGGTTCCAGGAGAGGTATCTTTCTAAGGAATCCATGGAGCGTCAACTCAATGAGTTTGATGCCTTGCAACAAGGCAGCTGCATGATGCTTGAGTACGAGGCCCATTTTGGAGCTTCTTCGGTATGCTCTGCACCAAATCGCCTAGAAACCTCAGGTCAAGAAGTTCGAGTTGGGCCTTATGGTTAGAACTCAACTTCTACTTCAGGTACCAGGATTACTGGATCGAAGAGAGTGTTGGATTATGGGAAGCCACATTACCACCATTACTGCCTAGAGGAAGGGGTCGGAGCTTCTGGATCATCTGGACCCACTACCGTGGGAGTTTTGGGAAAGGCCCATCAGATTTATGTAGTGGTGAATAACCGTTGAGTAGAGCACTAGTCGAATGCGCTTGAAACATCAGGTACCATCGTTGACTAGACCCTTAGTATTTGATAGATCCCGGTGCTACCAAGAGTTTCATTTCTGGTGGAACGCTAAAAAGGATTAAAAAGGAAGTCGAACAGGATGAGTTTATCTTTGTAGAGATGGCTTCGAGAGCCAAAGAGAAGGTTGGAGGAAGGTTTACGGGCTATGCCCTTAACCTAGGAGAGTTTGTCACCAGGGCCAACCTGTACGTCATGATCTTAGGATCTTATGATGTTGTGATCGGTATGGACTGGTAGGAATCGCATGAGGCGATACTCAACTGTAAGACAAAACAGTTGAGCTCGGTCAATGATAAGGAATAGAGACGCCTAATTGTAGGACAGAACCAGGGAGTTTCCCTGAGGTTCATCTCTTCCTTACAACTACGGGAGAGAATGCGCAAGGAATGTAAACTTTATGTGATCCTTGCGTTAAACAAGAAGGGACTAGCAAAAGGTCTAGAAAACCTACCGGTGGTGAGAGAGTTTGCATACGTCTTCCCAGAGGAGTTACCTGGGATGTCGTCGGAGAGGGAATTGGAGTTTACCATATACCTAAAACCGGGGATCGAACCGATAGCTAGAACACCTTATCTGATGTTGACCCCAAAGTTATAGGAGTGGAGAATGAAACTCAAGGATTTGTTGGTCCTAAGACTTATACGTCCGAGTGTGTCATCGTGGGGTGCGCATGTTATCTTTAAACAAAAGAAGGATGGGTCGTGGAGACTCTCCACTGACTACCGTCAATTGAACAAGGCGACGATCAAGAATCAATATCCATTGCCAAGGATTGATGATCTGTTTGATCAGGTGAAGGGTGTGACAGTGTTTTCCAAGATCAATTTTTGATCAGGGTATTACCAGTTATGGATCAGAGATGATGTCCCTAAGACCGCTTTTAAGACAAGGTGGGACATTGAGGGTTTATTGTTTCACCGTTTGGACTGACAAATGCCCCAGGGGTATTTATGAGTTTGATGAATAGGGTATTCCGCGAGTACTTGAACAAGTTCACCCAAGTATTATCCATTAATGATTACTTAGTTCAAGAAGACCGACGATGTCATGAGGGAAGACTACAACAGACGCTCATGATGAGTCTAAGGGGGGCGCAATAAGGCAGGGGACTTATTCCTTAGAGGCCCTTAGTCTCCCACAAGATCACCTGGTGAAATATTGACTCCAGGGGTTTTTGATGTCTACCAAGTCAGTCAAGAGGCGAGTGGAACCCTTGGAGAATGTAGTGCATCCTAAAGGGAACGTCGCACAAGAAAAATGGATATAGGCGAGTGGCACCCTTGGAGCACATAGTGCATCTTAAAGGGCACGTCGCACAAGGGAAACAAATTGAGGCGAGTGGCCCCCTTGGAGCACCTAGTGCATCCTAAAGGGCACGTCGTGTTGTTAATTAATAAATGGATGAACCTATATGGCCTTAGGATGAATAACGTGGCAAAAAAAAACAAAACAATTTCCCTAATAAAATGTCACCTAGTCTCGAAAATTCAAAATCTAGGTCTAGGTGAAACTGGCAGTAAAATAAAAATATTTATGTAAAAATAAAAATAAAAATAAATAAATAATAATGATAATCATCATTAATCATGTGTCGAGAAGGGGGTAAGTAATTATTTTAATTTATAAAAGTCTTTTGAGGGATAAAATTTAAAAAGGGGGAAATAATTGTTTTATCACTTATGCTAATCAAATTTTATTTATTAAAAAGGAAAAGGGGAAAAACGGTTAATTTTCTACACCTGCCAAATTGAGTTTTAAATAAAAAGGGGAAAGAGGGAAATCTAAAATAATTAAGAAACTAAGAAAAAGAAGGAAACATTAAAAGAAAGGGGAAACCCAAGGAAAATGCAGAAAGTCTAACTTAGTAAGGTATCTAGCATTTAAGAACTTTCTATTTTAAACTCAGCTAGTAAATTAATAAGGGGGAAGTCATTAAAACTTGTAAGGGAATATGGGGAAACCTAGGAGCGATTCTAAGAAGGATTTTAGGTGGGTGAGGGAAATAGGGGTAATTAATTAATTAATGAAATTAGTTTATGGAGGAATAAAGGGGATGGATGACACATGTACGGGGAGGATTTTTATGAATTAAATTATTAAACATGAAATTAAATGGGATTTTGGGAAAGTAAGGGACTTTGAAACTCTATATAATGGAGGGAGGAGAAGGATGATGGATATTTTTTGTCATGTGTAACGTTATGCTGCAGAATTTCAAACTTGACTGACTTAGCTTGTGGGAGTTGGGATACCCATCTCGGTGAGGAGTGGTAGCTCAGCCTTGCGAGGTGAGATGGGAGCTAGTTGATTCTCTGGTTAGTGTACATGGCCCCTTTGCAGCTCCAGGGTCTAAGGGGGAAGAAGAGTACCCCTGGCGTTGGCTGGGAGGTACTGGTGAAGTCTCATCGGTCGACAAGCGAGAGCTACATGGAGCACGTGGGACATCAACTCAGAGTGGGTGACTTGGGTTATGGTACGCTTCCTTTATTTTTGCATGGTAGATTGTTAGTATAATTTATGCTTTTAGTTTTGTATTTTTAATTGGGTAAGGAAAATGATTTTCTTAGCATTCTAGTTGATGACTGAAATTTTCGCCATAGCCTTTAACTCGTTGTTGATTGATTCCCTTGGCCTTCGATCCTTGCATGTCTTGACCGTCCTATGGTTTATTGATTTTTGATGATTTGTGGTTTATTTTCTCCTTTGTCCCTAGCTCATCAGTCCACGACTGAGCAGTCAGCCAGGAGTAAGATCTACGTTCGTCACTTCGGTGTTAATAGACCTATGGATCCAAATGCCCTGCTTTTCTATGCGTGGATTATGAGCAAAGGATGTTCCTGCCAGTCGCCTACCCCTGTTGGTTGTTCCTGGTTGAATGTTTGTCTCGTTCCTTCTAGCAAAAGAGTACCTCTGCATATGGTTTTCTTGGCGTCTTTGTTGGCTTATCTCTGCACTTATTTTTGTTCTCCGCACCTTTAAGGGATTAACCTTGGATTTTCTCTTTGCTTGGTTGATTGAATCTCTGCGATCTTTTCAATGACTTTTCCATGTGGATCTTCGCGTTTTATTGAGGTAATCTCAGGGTTCTAACATGGAATGACTCATTTTGTATGCTAGAAAACGTGTTCTTCTATCATGCGATTTTTATTTTATATGTTCAATAACTTGTCAATGATTATTCAAACAAAGATTCATGTATTTTTACACAACAAATCTCTTATTTAGCTAGCCATAGACTTAAGACGGTGATAGAATCACACTTCGGTTTCAAACGACGATTTAGATCTGGTTTATGTTCGACTGTGTTTCCCACATTATCTTATGGCTCCTCTATCTGCGACATCATTGTCTACGATCTTATATCTGCATTTTTATTGATTGGTCATTGGCTGGGATTCAGGCTGCATTGTAAGATGTGTGACAACGATTTTTAATGACCTGTTGAAGGCCCAATATCTGCGTATTACATTCTTAAATGCGTTACATTGCTAGTTATTGGCTTTGTGTTTTTAAATGTTGAAGGCATTTTCTTTACTGAATATATGGCTCTGCGATTTCATTATAATTGACTGTGATTCCTTACATATTGAATGCAATGGGGACTGTGATCTGCATTTCTTTTTTTTACATGTGCGATTTTTAAATGAGCGATTTATTCCAGGAATTTTTACTCCAACGATTTTTACCCGAGAACTTCATGGTTAATACCTGTGTTTTAAAGGATAGAGAATCCCCTTTGAGTGAGTAGACAACGTTGGTATGATTGCATTTTTTTCAGTTAGTTTGTTGGCTGCATTCTTAACCTTTTATGATAGCTATTTGAGAAATGGCTGCATTTTTAATACTTTTATTAGACAACGATTTACTATTTCGGGCTGTGATTTTGTTATATTTTGGATGGGGATTTAATGACATAACTTGATAAGTACTATACCTATCGATCCATATCTAGCAAGTCTTCTTAACATACTTAAACCCTGTGAAATTACCTAATTATCACTTTGCGTCTTGACATGCTCCATCTGAGATACCATGTCCTTCCTCTGTCGTACCTTCAGGTAACTCTGCCTTGTTTTTTTTTTACCCAAGGACAACCTTTAGTATAATAACTTTAAACAACCTTCTTACATTCACTAATGACTGAGATTTTCTAGTTTGAATAATAGCTATTTTTATATTACTCCTACAACAATTATATTATCCTTTACGGTATGACAATATTTTACTTGATAATTCTAATTCGTCTAAGGGGAAGCCACTTGATTGTTTAAATTTATATTTTGTGAAGGAAAACAACTTACTTTTAATGACATCCTTTACCCCCACCTTCCCGAGATGTACTTGAATGAAGTATCATTACTTTTACACTTAACTTCCATATGTGGTTATGTGAGTATTTGGTTGTTCCAATCGCGCTGAAGGGTTTAGATTCGGTATTTCAGTTTCAATTTTATTAGCGAGCCAACAAGATAAGATAATTCAAATGATAGCAATTAATTCATTCTTCCTAGATAGCAACATTTCACCCTAGACATAAATAGTTTAGACATTCATGTTATAGTCAGCATTGTCAAAGGTTTAAAGAGCAGCGTAGATCTCTGAATGTGAAGTAGTTTATTTATTTAAGCACATTTTAGTTCACCCTTGTTAACTTCATGATAAAAGTAACTTTTGTGTGAATTGTCCACTTGTTGGGTCACATTTATGGCAACGATAACCTTACGATAGTTCACTCCTCATCACTTAGGCATCTCTCTTAACCAACAATGGTTTTTGGTTGTTGGCAAGGACGTGTATTAGTGCACATTTTTTTTATTGAATAACATCATCTTGTGTCTTGTCGACCTGTTGCTTGAGGGCGTAGGCTTAGACGTAGACTTCTTGTTAGTTATTTCGGTCCCTAGCACGTGGGATTTTTCTGGAGCCCTTGGTCCAAATAGGTTAGGTTGCGCCAGGACTATCATCACGCCTATCGCGTGGGGACGACATGATCCCAAACTAGGGGATCATGGCACGCCCTATTGGGAAGAGGTGAATGATAACTTGGCCAGAGTCTGTGCTTCCGTTGCGGGTGTAGTTGTTTGTTGCTTGGGTCGTAACACCTTCATGCGTTGGGTAGGCACTCCTTGAGGTTCTGGTCATGTCCATCAAGGTCATTGTGTCGGGAGGGGGATGTTGTCTCTTAGCTTGTAGGCATGTCTTGTTTGCGTCGGGCGGGTAGTCGTTCCTCCTTGCTGTCCTATGCATGTTTCACCCAGTTTCCCCTGTGCTAGTGAGTGGAGTCATAGTCACTTTCTTCTTGGACTGCATACTTGCATTTGTCGTCAGTGGTGTGGTTAAACTGTTTTCGTTGTCACTTTCTTTCCTAAAAACAAAAAAAAAATCACTTCCTGCCTCGCGTGTAGTCGTAACGATTGGGTTCGTTACATAATGAGGGTGTGGATTGATGAAATCTATTGTCTAATACCATTTTATTGTTCTTCATATAAATTTACTACATGAAAACACCAAATATGGACAAATGAGACATAATATGGTTCTAAAGATAAAATTGTTATCCCAAATTTAATGAGTATCAATAACTAGAAGATGAGTACTTACAAGCCTAGCATATAATTAAAATTCTATGAAAAATAACATCTAAAAAATAATTAGAAAACCATTTGGAAGAAAAAAATAAATTCTTTTGTAATGAAATCTGTTGACTTTCTGGTCTCTAAGGCCAACAAGTATGGCATTAGACTAATATTAAGTCTAGAAAACAACTATGTAAATTTTGGAGGAAAATCCTAGTATGTGCAATGGGCTTCCAATGTTGTATAGAAATTCATATCTCATGATCCCTTCACTAATCCCACTATTAAATGCTACTATAAGAACCATGTTAAGGTAACACAATGTATAAATGTTTTTCTTTGTCTAATTGTGTGCATACATAAAACCTTTTGTACAAATGTGTACACACAAAAAAATAATCAACTCTGTGTCCAACAATGCAATTTTATGCAAACCACACTGATGAGAGTGAACAACATTACTAGCAAGGATGACCCTACCAACCCTAATATCCAGGTTTATGAACCAAATATCATTTATAACAACATGTAGGAAGGAGAGTGATGTTTGCAAATAGATATGCCACTCACATTTAAGAATAAGAGTAGTGTATTTATAAATGATGGGGAGTTATGTAAGTTTTCAAATATTTTCAAAGGGTCCCTTTCCAATATAAATGCCCCCACTTTTTATGTGAAATATGTTGAATTTTTTTAGTTAAATGCAGGCCCCCAAGTTGGTTTCGTACATACAATATTCTGATATTTTTGTAGGCCTTTGTCTTTGGAGTAATCCCATATTCAATTACATTTTTGCAATTGAAGATATATGTCTTCTTTCCTTATTCCACTCAGTACATATCTAAGCACTTGTCTTGTGTCTCCATTGTTTAAGTGTGGCCACTTCACATATTGCTTTCAACCTATCTCAAATCAATTTTGGAATGAGAGATTGAAATTTGAAGTAGTTCTCCTTATTGCAAGTTGGTTTGTTTTTTGATTGTGTCTACTACACCCAACCTGCCAAATCACTCTGATTCATCTTGTACCATCTATAGAAACTATTTTCTTATTTAGGGGCCTAATTACTGCACCAAAATTATATGACATCCTATAGGCTTCTACTTGTATAGAATCATATCATTAATGACTTTAGGACTCTACAATCCATTCAAGGTGACAAATAATACAAGGAAACCTTACTAACAATTTACATTCTAAGAAAGAAAATCAAATACCCATTGAAATCGCTTTGGGCACCTGTGGGGAGATTATGCTACATCAACAAGCTTGTGTTGTCTTCTCCAAAACAATGTGAAACACTTTACTATCCCTATATGAAATGTTCTAAGTATCCATGATCACAAGAAAAAGGCCCTTCCTAAACCATTGTTCTATAAAGCACTAATGCAACACATGATGAAAATCGACCTTTTCTAATGATGCTCAAGGGTTCTCTCTAGTGAAAATCAAGGTCATATGAAATAACTTGAAAAATCGTAGTTTTCCAACACACAAAATGTTGTAAACATACCAGTTCAACAACTATAGAATAACAACAAAAGCAACCTAAGTAGTAGCAGTAGGAATTTCAACAAAAATTGACAAACATGATAACCATATTTCAACAGTTAGTAATCAATTAGTGTGCCCCAATAGCTTCTCTATACATGTGGTTACACAACTTTGAAATTCCATAAGATAATTGAGAGATTATGCCTAACATGATGGGAATTTTCTAACACTTGATAAGATGAATGAGGGTGGGTATTGATGAAATTTATTATCTAATACCACTATAGTGTTCCTCATAGTGATTCATTGCATCCAAACACATGAGATATAAGTTGGTTCTAAAGATAAAACATTTATCCCAAATTATGATGAGTATGCATAACTAAAAAATGAGTATTTACTTGATCTTTGGATATAATTAAAATTCTACAAAAAACAACAGCTACAAAATAAGTAGAAAGCCAAATCGTAGGAAAAAATAAATTATTTTTTAATGAAGGCCCTTGACTTTGTGGTGTTTGAAGGAAATAAGTGTGGCATCATAATAATACTCAACTTGGCGAACAACTATGTAAACTTTGGAGGAAAGACCAAGCATGTCAAATGGGATCACAATGTTGGAGATAAACTCAACTCTCGGGGCAATCTCTTCACCAATTCCATTGTTAAATGCTACTATAAGAGTCGTGTTAAGATGACATAGTGTGTAAATGTTTCTCTCTCTCTAAATAAGTGCATACATAGAACTTTTTGTACAAAGATGTACAATGTACATAAAACTAATCAACTATGTATCCAACAATGCATTTTCCTATAGGTTATACTAACAAGAGTGAACAACATTACTAGAATAGCCTACAAAGATGACCCTAGAAGCCCTAATATGTAGGTTTATGGACCAAATCTCATTTGTAATACCATTTATGAAGGAGAGGGATGTTTCCAACTAGATATATCACTCACATTTAAGAATACAAATAATGTCTTTATATATGATGGGGATTTATGTAAGTTTTCAAATATTTGAAATGGTCATTTTTATGTATAAAGGCGCCCACTACATGGGTGAGGGAGACAATTTATTTGATGTGATTTATGAACTCATATATCCTTCTGGTAAAAGGGTAGGAGCAGGTGGAGGAGCCATGTTTTGGAAGTGGATGGAAAAAGGAATGAGCTCACATGGATATGGATATGATATTGTCTTGTATTAGAACCCATCCACATCATCTCTCATTTCTTCTCATCCTCATAAACTTGTTGAGATTACTCGTTTGTTTACAACATTGTATGAGTATGAGAAGAGGTGGGAAATTTTAGGGTTGATATTTGAACCTATATGGAGAGAATAACAAATTATTCTCTCAACCATTCCAAGTAGACCCAAGTCACATGGAATATGATAAAATTAAACCATATGTGCCATAATTATAGTCAAGTCACACTAGAACTTTAATGCACATTAATATTATATTTTGATGTCCATGGGTGGATTAAACTATGAAATTCCTCATCTTTAGAACATAAGACACAAACATATTACAACATTGAAATTGTATTAAAGGATCCTCCATTGTTTCCCCAATTCCTACAATTGCTTAGAACCTCACAAACATACAAACTGGACACCCAATTTAAAATTTTCACTTAATTGTTTAAAATCATTAAATAGTTTGCCTAAATTTGAATATTATTATTGAGTTTTATAATTGGAACATCACAAGATCACAAAATTAACACATTTATAAAATAGAATCAATAGGAAAACTTGAGTTGCCTCAAATATAAGTTTAAATCTCAAAATATAATTTTGAGATAGCACCTAAAGCCCTAGTACAAATTAGATAACTAATCCAATAGTGTAAAAGACATGTAACCTAATCTGATTAGAGCCTATTTTAGATTTCCAAATTCCTTGAAACCAAGAACCTACTTTTCCATTTAAACCAACAATATAGATAAATAACACTCGAAATATAATTTTATTCCTCCACTAATTATTGAACAACATATATTTTAAAGACCCCTTTAGTCAAGGTTAAAAACTAGTTATAATTTTCAACTTACAAGCTAATGCAAAAGTGTCTCCCTACCCAACAAAATTTGTGAAGCTTTTGACCATGACTGAAAACTTATTAAAAAATATTTCATAATTTACTACTTAGCTATGAACTACAATTTTTATGTTTATTTATTTTTAATTTAGTTACAACTTTTATAACACAAGTTTCTTTATTTTAACTATAATAATACTAATAACAATAATTACTATAAATTAAAATTTTATGTTAATTAGTATTATATTGAAACTTATATTTATAAATTTTAATTGTACAATATTTAATGTTTATTTTATTTGGATATGTTTTGCAGATCAGGTGAAGATCTAAGGATAACCCTCGAAAAAATTCATCCATCTTAGTTCAAGGAGCAGGTCAATTTCACCTTAAAATAAAGCTTGATAGATTTATTTTTTAATATAAGTTACCAATACGAGAGAATTCCACAAGTAAAGCTCAATATTAAATAATATAAATTACCAATAAGTTATGGTAAATAATGCCCCTCTCTCTCTGACAAAGGTATAAATAGAATAGATTTTCATTGTTCAGTTAGCAAATATTTTCTGACGTGGAACAAGTTTCTCCTT
This sequence comes from Picea sitchensis, assembly GCA_010110895.2. NCBI lineage: Eukaryota > Viridiplantae > Streptophyta > Pinopsida > Pinales > Pinaceae > Picea > Picea sitchensis. Next base: position 51,190 of record SNQJ01S0028788.1, read on the forward strand.
AAAATTGATAGGCCACTGTTTTCTAAAAATCGATCCACTAGTACTTCCTCTTCAAATTGAAATTTTAATTCAAAATTTGAAAGAGTTTTAAGAGAGAAAAAACTCTTAAATCACAATTTACCACTAGAGTTTTAAGAGAGAAAAAACGCTTAAATCACAATTTACCACTAGAGTTTTAAGAGAGAAAAAACGCTTAAATCACAATTTACCACTATTGAAGTTACCAATTTGGATTTTGGATTATTGAAATTTGAAATTGCAACTAAGAAATTTCGACGAAAGAACCATGGTTTGACTTTCACTCTTTATTACTATATCACATTTTGCTAGTGTGAACTTATTAATTTGTATTATTAAAATTTGAGATTGTAACCTAATAAAATTTGAGTTAAGGTGTGTAAAAAAGGTGATGGAGTGTATTAGGTGATAGAGTATATGGTTAAGATATTATGTTATGTGAAATCATCTATTACAAATCCTTTACTTATGTTGTGTGCTTTATAAGCAACCTTAATACTAGAAAAATTTGACCAAGTCAAAAAAAATATTTAAATAAACAATTATAGTTTAGATTATTGAAATTTTATATTATAATTAAAATTAGACAATAACAAAAAATCTTCTAACAATAACATTTTTGGATTAAAATTATTTGTTGATAACTTATTTTTTATAAAAACATTAATTATATTAATATAAATTTAATA
>SNQJ01S0028788.1:60676-82228 GCA_010110895.2 Picea sitchensis
TGGTTTTCTAATTATTTTTTAGATGTTATTTTTCATAGAATTTTAATTATATGCTAGGCTTGTAAGTACTCATCTTCTAGTTATTGATACTCATTAAATTTGGGATAACAATTTTATCTTTAGAACCATATTATGTCTCATTTTTCCATATTTGGTGTTTTCATGCAGTAAATTTATATGAAGAACAATAAAATGGTATTAGACAATAGATTTCATCAATCCACACCCTCATTATGTAACAAACCCAATTGTTATGACTACATGCAAGGCAGGAAGTGATTTTTTTTTTTGTTTCTAGGAAAGAAAGCGACAACGACAACAATTTAACCACACCACTGACGATGAACGCAAGCATGCAGTCCAAGAAGAAAGTGACTATGACTCCACTCACTGACACAGGGGAAATTGGGTCAAACATGCGTAGGACAACAAGGAGGAACAACTACCTGCCCGACGCAAACAAGACACGCTTACAAGCTAAGAGACAACATCCCCCTCCCGACACAATGACCTNAGTTATCATTCGCCTCTTCCCAATAGGGTGCGCCATGATCCCCTATTTTGGGATCATGTCGTCCCCACGCGATAGGCGTGATGATAGTCCTAGCGCAACCTAACCTATTTGGACCAAGGGCTCCAGAAAAATCCCATGTGCTAGGGGCCGAAATAACTGACAAGAAGTCTACGTCTAAGCCTACACCCTCAAGCAATAGGTCGATAAGACGCAAGATGATGTTATTCAATAAAAAAAATGTGCACTAATACACGTCCTTGCCAACAACCAAAAACCATTGTCGGTTAAGAGAGATGCCTAAGTGATGAGGAGTGAACTATCGTAAGGTTATCATTGCCATAAAAGTGACCCAACAAGTGGCCAATTCGCACAAAAGTTACTTTTATCATGAACTTAACAAGGGTGAACTAAAATGTGCTTAAATAAATAAACTACTTCACATTCATAGATCTACGCTGCTCTTTAAACCTTCGACAATGCTAACTATAACATGAATGTCTAAACTATTTATGTCTAGGGTGCGATGTTGCTATCTAGGAAGAATGAATTAATTTCTATCATTTGAATTATCTTATCTTGTGGGCTCGCTAATAAAACCGAAACTGAAATACTGAATCTAAACCCTTCAACGCGATTGGAACAACCGAATACTCACATAACCACATATGGAAGTTAAGTGTAAAAGTAATGATACTTCATTCAAGTACATCTCAAGAAGGTGGGGGTAAAGGATATCATTAAATGTAAGTTGTTTTCCTTCACAAAATCTAAATTTAAACAATCAAGTGGATTCCCTTTGGACGAATTAAAATTATCAAGTAAAATATTGTCATACCATAAAGGATAAAATCATTGTTGTAGGAGTAATATAAAAATAGCTATTATTCAAACTAAAAAATCTCAGTCATTAGTGAATGTAAGAAGGTTGTTTAAAGTTATTATGCTAAAGGTTGTCCTTGGGTAAAAAAAAAACAAGGCAGAGTTACCTGAAGGTACGGCAGAGGAAGGACGTGGTAACTAGGATGGAGCATGTCAAGATGCAGAGTGATAATTAGGTAATTTAACAGGGTTTAATTATGTTAAGAAGACTTGCTAGATATGGATCGATAGGTATAGTACTTATCAAGTTGTGTCATTAAATCCCCGTCCAAAATATAACAAAATCATAGCCCAAAATGGTAAATCGCAGTATAATAAAAGTATTAAAAATGCAGCCATTTCTCAAATCGTTGTCATAAAAGGTTAAGAATGCAGCCAACAAACTAACTCAAAAAATGAAATCATACCAACGTTGTCTACTCACTCAAAGGGGATTCTCTATCCTTTAAAATGCAGGTATTAACCATGAAGTTCTCGGGTAAAAATCGTTGGAGTAAAAATTCCTGGAATAAATCACTCATTTAAAAATCGCACATGTAAACAAAAGAAATGTAGATCACAGTCCCCATTGTAGTCAATATGTACGGAATTGCAGTCAATTATAATGAAATCGCAGAGCAATATATTCAGTAAAGAAAACGCCTTCAACATTTAAAAACGCAAAGCCAATAACTAGCAATGTAATGCATTCAAGAGTGTAATACGCAAAGATTGGGCCTTCAACAGGTCATGAAAAATCGTTGTCACACATCTTACAATGAAGCCTGAATCCCAGCCAATGACCAATCAATAAAAATGTAGATATAAGATCGTAGACAATGATGTCGCAGATAGAGGAGCCATAAGATAATGTGGGAAACACAGTCAAACATAAACCATATCTAAATCACCGTTTGAAACCGAAGGGTGATTCTATCACCGTATTAAGTCTATGCCTAGCTAAATAAGAGATGTTTTGTGTAAAAATACATGAATCTTTGTTTGAATAATCATTGACAAGTTATTGAACATATAAAATAAAAATCGCATGATAGAAGAACACGTTGTCTAGCATACAAAATGAGTCATTCCATGTTAGAACCCTCAGATTACATCAATAAAACACGAAGATCCACTGGGAAAAGTCATTGAAAAGATCGCAGAGATTCAATCAACCAAGAAAAGAGAAAATCCAAGGTTAATCCCTTAAAGGTGCGGAGAACAAAAACAAGCACAAAGATAAGCCAACAAAGACGCCAAGAAAACCATATGCAGAGGTACTCTTTTGCTAGAAGGAACGAGACAAACATTCAACCAGGAACAACCAATAGGGGTAGACGACTGGCAGGAACATCCTTCACTCATCATCCACGCATAGAAAAGCAGGGCGTTTGGATCCATAGGTCTATTAACACCGAAGTGATGACTATAGATCTGACTCCTGGATGACTACTCAGTCGTGTACTGATGAGCTAGGGACGAAGGAGAAAATAAACCACAAATCATCAAAAATCAATAAACCATAGGAGGATCAAGACATGTAGGGATCGAAGGCCAAGGGAATGAATCAACGACGAGTTAAAGGCTATGGAGAAAATTTCAGTCTTCAACTAGAATGATAAGACAATCATTTTCCTTACCCAATTAAAAATACAGAACTAAAAGCATAAATTATACTAACAATCTACCATGCAAAAATAAAGGAAGTGTACCGTGGCCTAAGTCACCCACTCTGAGTTGATGTCCTGCGTGCTCCATGTAGCTCTTGCATGTCGATCGATGAGACTTCACCAATACCTCCCAGCCAACGGAAGGGGTACTCTTCTTCCCCCTTAGACCCCGGAGCCGCAAAGGGGCCATGCACACTAACCAGAGAATCAACTAGCTCCCATCTCGCCTCGCAAGGCTGAGCTACCACTCCTCATCGAGTTGGGTATCCCAACTCCCACAAGATAAGTTAGTCAATTCTGAAATTCTACAGCGTAATGTTACACATGACATAAAATATCCATCATCCTTCTCCTCCCTCCATTATATAGAGTTTCAAAGTCCCTTACTTTCCCAAAATCCCATTTAATTTAATGTTTAATAATTTAATTCATAAAAATCCTACCCGTACATGTGTCATCCATCCCCTTCATTCCTCCATAAATTAATTTCATTAATTAATTAATTACCCCTATTTCCCTCACCCACCTAAAATCCTTCTTAGAATTGCTCCTAGGTGTCCCCATATTCCCTTACAAGTTTTAATGACTTTTCCCCTTATTAATTTACTAGTTGAGTTTAAAATAGAAAGTTCTTAAATGCTAGATACCTTACTAAGTTAGATTTTCTGCGTTTTCCTTGGGTTTCCCCTTTCTTTTAATGTTTCCTGCTTTTTCCTAGTTTCCTAATTATTTTAGATTTCCCTCTTTCCCCTTTTTATTTAAAACTCAATTTAACAGGTGTAGAAAATTATCCCTTTTTCCCCTTTTCCTTTTTAATAAATAAAATTTGATTAGCATAAGTGATAAAACAATTATTTCCCCCTTTTTAAATTTTATCCCCCAAAAGACTTTTATAAATTAAAATAATTACTTACCCCCTTCTCGACACATGATTAATGATGATTATCATTATTATTTATTTATTTTTATTTTTATTTTTACATAAATATTTTTATTTTACTGCCAGTTTCACCTAGACCTAGATTTTAAATTTTCGAGACTAGGTGACATTTTATTAGGGAAATTGTTTTATTTATTTTTTGTCATGTTATTCGTCCTAAGGCCATATAGGTTCATCCATTTATTAATTAACAACAAAACATGCCCTTCAGGATGCACTAGGTTCTCCAAAGGTGCCACTTGCCTCAATTTCTTTCCCTTGCGCGACGTGCCCTTCAGGATGCACTACGTGCTCCAAGGGTGCCACTCGCCTATATCCATTTTTCTTGCATGATGTTCCCTTTAGGATGCACTACGTTCTCCAAGGGTTCCACTCACCTCTTGACCGACTTGGTAGACATAAAAAACCGCTGGAGTCAATACTCCACCAAGTGATCTTGTGGGAGACTAAGGGCCTCTAAGGAATAAGGCCCTTGCCTTATTGCACCCCCCTTAGACTCATCATGAGCATCTGTCGCAGTCTTCCCTCACGACATCATCAGTCTTCTCAAACTAAGTAATCGTTAATGAATAATACTTGGGTGAACTTGTCCAAGTACTCGTGGAATACCCTGTTCTTCAAACTCATAAATACCCCGGGGGTGTTTGTCAGTCCAAATGGTGAAACAATAAACTCGCAACCTCCCACCTCATCTTAAAAACGATCTTAGGGACGTCATCCTCTGATCCGTAACTGGTAATACCCTGATCAAAAAGCGATCTTTGAAAACATTGTCGCACCCTTCACCTGATCAAACAGATCATCAATCCTTGGCAATGGATATTGATTCTTGATCGTCGCCTTGTTCAATTGACGATAGTCAGTGGAGAGTCTCCACGACCCATCCTTATTTTGTATAAAGATAACATGCGCACCCCACGGTGACACACTCAGACGTATAAGTCTTAGGACCAACAAATCCTTGAGTTTCATTCTCCACTCCTATAACTCCAGGGTCGAGATTAGATAAGGTGTTCTAGCTATTGGTTCAGTCCCTGGTTTTAGGTATATGGTAAACTCCAATTCCCTCTCCGACGACATCCCAGGTACCTCCTCTGGGAATATGTATGCAAACTCTCTCACCACCGGTAGGTTTTCTAGACCTTTCGCTAGTCCCTTCTCATCTAACTCAAGGATCGCATAAAGTTTACATCCCTTGCGCATTCTCTCCTGTAGTTGTAAGGAAGAGATGAACCTCAGGGAAACTCCCTAGTTCTGTCCTACAATCATGTGTCTCTATTCCTCATCATTGACCGAGCTCAACCATTTCATCTTACAGTTGAGTATTGCCTCATGCGATTCCTACCAGTCCATACCGATCACAACATCATAAGATCCTAAGATCATGACATACAGGTTGGTCTTGGTGAAAAACTCTCCTAGGTTAAGGGCATAGCCCGTAAACCTTCCTCCAACCTTCTCTTTGGCTCCCAAAGCCATCTCTACAAAGATAAACTCATCCTGTTCGAATTCCTTTTTAATCCTTTTTAGCGTTGCACCAGAAATAAAACTCTTTGTAGCATCGAGATCTATCAAATATTAAGGGTCTGGTCAACGACGGTACCTGATGTTTTGAGTGCATTCGACTGGTGCTCTGCCCGACGGTTATTCACCACTGCATGAATCCGATGGGCCTTGCCCAAAAATCCCACGGTAGTGGGTCTAGATGATCCAAAAGCTCCGACCCCTTCCTCTAGGCAGTAATGGTGGTAATGTGGCTTCCCACAATCCAACACACTCTCTTCGATCTAGTAATCCTAGCACCCGAAGTAGAAGTTGAGTTCTAACCATAAGGCCCAACTCGAACTTCTTGACCTGAAGTTTCTAGGCGATTTGGTGCAGAGAATACCGAAGAAGCTCCAAAATGGGCCTCGTACTTAGGCATCATGCGGCTGCCTTGTTGCAAAGCCTCGAACTCATTGAGCTGACGCTCCACGGATTCCTTAAAAAGATACCCCTCCTGGAACCATTCCTCGAACAGTTCCCAAGGCACGTCGTTGACAACCATGTCTAAAAGTGACAAGAGCATATTCCACCATATAAGAGTGCTCCCCTTCAGTTGAAGACCGCCATGAAGACCTTCATGTTGGAGGTCATAATCGCAAATCCTAAAGAACAACGCCTTGCTCTACAACCGTGCCTTGAAGACACAACCGTCCGCAAAAATCATGGACTCAAGACTCATCTCTCTCGAGTTCTCGGTGGATGCTAACGATACTAGCTAGGGAGCGTTGTGGACCCTCATGGGTACAGGTGCCCTAGCCTCCTCCCAGTACCGATGTTGAATCAAGGCCCTTTTGCATTACCTGGAAGGGCCTTGTCATATCATCATCATCCCTTACAACAAGCGAATCCAACTCAAGGGCTTGTTCCTCCCCTTGGGGGATCAACTCCGAGGGTGTGGGAACTTTTGGAGGCATCACACCTCCTTCCTTAACACCATGTTGAAAACCTCTAAGGCGTCCTCTAAATGTGATCACCACATGGACACGTTAAGGTTTTTAATTAACGTAATGGTTAATACTCACGAGTTTATTGTAGTGGAAATTATGGTGATCCATAATTGTAGGGTTGAACCCGCTCTAATACCATATGTAATGACCCCAATGATTACGACTACATGCGAGGCAGAAAGTGAATTTTGTATTTTTGTTTTTAGGAAAGAAAGCGATGACGACAACATTTTAACCACACCATTGATGATGAATGCAAGCACGCAGTCCAGGCAGCAAGCGACTATGACCCCACTCACAGGCACAGGGGAAACTGGGCGAAACATGCGTAGGACAACAAGGAGGAATGACTACCTTCTCGACACAAAAAAGACACGGATACAAGCTAAGAGACAACATCCCCCTTCCGACACAACGACCTTGACGGAAAGGACTATAACCTCAAGGCACGCCTACCCAACGCATGAAGGAGTTACGACACAGGCAACGAACAATTACACCCGCAAGGGAAGCAAAGACTTTGGACAAGTTATCATTCACCTTTACCTAATAGGGCGAGCCATGATCCCCTACTTCAGGATCATGTCGTCCCCAGGCAATAGGTGCGATGATAATCCTGGCGCAACCTAACCTATCTGGACCAATGGCTCCAGAAAAATCCCATGTGCTAGGGGCCGAAATAACTGACAATAAGTCTATGCCTATGCCTACGCCCTCAATCAACAGGTCGAAAACATGCAAGATGACGTTATTCAATAAAAAAAGCACGCGCTAATACACGTCCTTGCCAACAACCAAAAACCATTGTTGGTTAAGAGAGATGCCTAAGTGTTGAGGAGTGAACTATCATAAGGTTATCGTTGCCAGAAATGTGACCCAACAAGTGGCCTATTCGCACAAAAGTTACTTTTATCATGAATTTAACAAGGGTGAACTAAAATGCTCTTAAATAAATAAACTACTTCACATTCAGAGATCTACGTTGCTCTTTAAACCTTCGACAATGTTGACTATAACATGATTGTCTAAACTGTTTATCTCTAGGGTGCGATGTTGCTATCTAGGAAGACTGAATTAATCACTATCTTTTGAATTCTCTTATCTTGTGGGCTCGCTAGTAAAACTAAAACTGAAATACCGAATCTAAACCCTTCAGTGCGATTGGAACAACTGAATATTCACATAACCACATATGGAAGGTAAGTGTAAAATAAATGATACTTCATTCAAGTACATCGTCGGAAGGTGGGTGTAAAGGCTGTCATTAAAAGTAAGTTGTTGTCCTTCACAAAATCTAAATTTAAACAATCAAGTGGCTGCCCCTTGGACGAATTAGAATTATCAAGTAAAAGATTGTCACACCATAAAGGATAAAATCGTTGTTGTAGGAGTAATATAAAAATAGCTATTATTCAAACTAGAAAATCTCGGTCATTAGTGAATGTAAGAAGGTTGTTTAAAGCTATTATACTAAAGGTTGTCCCTGGGTAAAAAAACAAAACAAGGTAGAGTTACCTGGAGATATGGCAGAGGAAGGACGTGGTAACTCGGATGGAGCATACCAAGACGCAGAGTGATAATTAGGTAATTTCGCAGGGTTTAAGTATGTTAAGAAGAGTTGCTATATATGGATTGATAGGTACAATACTTAGCAAGTTGTTTCATTAAATCACCATCTAGAACATAACAAAATCAGAGCACGAAATGGTAAATCGCAGTCTAATAAAAGTGTTAAAAACACAACCATTTCTCAAATCATTGTCATAAAAGTTTAAGAATGCAGCCAACAAACTAACTCAAAAAAACACAATCATACCAAACATTGTCTACTCACTCCAAGGGGATTCACTATCCTTTAAAACACAAGTATTAACGATGAAGTTCTCGGGTAAAAATTGCTGGAGTAAAAATTCCTGGAATAAATCGCTCATTTAAAAATCACACAGGTACAAAAAATAAATCCAGATTGCATTCCCCAATGCAGTCAATATGTAAGGAATCACAGTCAATTATAATGAAATCACAGATCCATATATTCAGTAAAGAAAACACCTTCAACATTTAAAAATGTAGAGCCAATAACTAGCAATGTAATGCATTAAAGAATGTAATACACAGAGATTGGGCCTTCAACAGGTCATTCAATATCGTTGTCACACATATTACAATGCAGCCTAACCCCCAGCCAATGACCAGTCAATAAAAACGTGGATATAAGATCACAGACAATGATGTCGTAGATAGAGCAACCATAAGATAATGTGGGCAACAGGGTCGAACATAAACCAGATCTAAATCATCGTTTGAAACCGAAGGTTGGTTCTATCACTGTTTTAAGTCTATGGCTAGCTAAATAAGAGAGTTGTTTTGTAAAATGACATGACTCTCTATTTGAATAATGATTGACAAGCTATTGAACATATAAAATAAAAATCGCATGATAGAAGAACACGTTGTCTAGCATACAAAACATTGTCGTAGTCATTCCATGTTAGAACCTTGAGATGACCTCAATAAAACGTGAATATCCACTAGGAAAAGTCATTAAAAAGATTGAATAGATTCAATCAACCAAGCACAGAGAAAATCCAGGGTTAAGCCCTTAAAGGTGCGGAGAACAAAAACAAGCGCAGAGATAAACCAACAAAGACGCTAAGAAAACCATACACAGAGGTACTATTTTTCTACAAGGCGCGAGACAAACATTCAACCAGGAGCAACCAACAGGGGTAGACGACTGGCAGGAACATCCTACGCTCATCATCCATGCATAGAAAAGCAGGGTGTTTGGATCCTTAGATCTATTAACACCGAAGTGACAACCGTAGATCTAACTCTTGGCCAACTGCTCAGGCGTGGACTGATGAGCTAGGGATGAAGGAGAAAATAAACTGCAAATCATCACAAATCAATAAACCATAGGACGGTCAAGACATGCAAGGATTGAAGGCCAAGGGAATCAATCAACAATGAGTTAAAGTCTATGGGGAAAATTTCAGTCATCAACTAGAATGCTAAGACAATCATTTTCCTTACCCAATTAAACATAGAAAACTAAAATCATAAATCATACTAACAATCTACCATGCAAAAATAATGGAAGAGTACCATAGCCCAAGTCGCCCACTTTGAGTTGATGTCCTGTGCGCTCCGTGCAACTCCCGCTTGCCGACCTATGAGACTTCACCGGTACCTCCCAACCAACGTTAGGGGTACTCTTCTTCCCCCTTAGCCCCCCGAGCCGCAAAGGGGGCACACACTAACCAAAGAATCAACTAGCTCCCATCTTGCCTTGCAAGGCTGAGCTACCACTCCTCACCGAGCTGGGTATCCCAACTCCCACAAGCTAAGTCAGTCAAGTCTGAAATTCTGCAGTGTAACGTTACACATGACAAAAAATATCCATCATCCTTCTCCTCCCTCCGTTATATAGAGTTTCGAAGTCCCTTACTTTCCCAAAATCCCATTCAATTTAATGTTTAATAATTTAATTCATAAAATTCCTCCCCGTACATGTGTCATCCATCCCCTTCATTCCTCCATAAATTAATTTCATTAATTAATTAACTACCCCTATTTCCCTCACCCACCTAAAATCCTTCCAAGAATCGCTCCTAGGTGTTCCCATATTCCCTTACAAGGTTTAATGACTTTCCCCCTTATTAATTTACTAGTTGAGTTTAAAATAGAAAGTTCTTAAATGCTAGATACCTTACTAAGTTAGACTTTCTGCTTTTTCYTTGGGTTTCCCCTTTCTTTTTGTGTTTCCCWCTTTTTCCTGGTTTYCTAATTATTTTAGATTTCCCTCYTTCCCCTTKTTATTTARAACTCAATTTGGMARGTGTAGAAAATTAACCCTTTTTCCCCTTTTCCTTTTTAATAAATAAAATTTGATTAGCATAAGTGATAAAACAATTATTTCCCCCTTTTTAAATTTTATCCCCCAAAATACTTCTATAAATTAAAAGAATTACTTACCCCCTTCTCGACACATATTAACAATGATTATCATTATTATTTATTTATTTTTATTTTTATTTTTACATAAATATTTTTCTTTTACCGCTAGTTTCACCTAGACCTAGATTTTAAATTTTCGAGACTGGGCGACATTTTATTAGGCAAATTGTTTTAATTTTTTTTTGTCACGTTATTCATCCTAAGGCCATCTACGTTCATCCATTTATTAATTAACAATGCCACATTCCCTTCAGGACGCACTAGGTGCTCCAAGGGTGCCACTCACCTGAATTTGGTTCCTTTGCGCGACGTGCCCTTCAGGACACACTACATGCTCCAAGGGTGCCACTCACCTCTTGACTGACTTGGTAGATATCAAAAACCCCTGGAGTCAATGCTCCGCCAGGTGATCTTGTGGGAGACTAAGGGCCTCTAAGGAATAATGTTGCTTCCTTAATGCACACCCCTTAGAATCATCGTGAGCGACTGTTGCAGTCTTCCCTCACGACATTGTGGGTCTTCTCAAACTAGGTAATCGTTAACCTACAGTTCGATCCACGACGAGAGTGATGGTAGGTTGTGGCAAGGTTGTTGTCCACACCTCTCCCTCAACGTCTGTGGTAGTCGTGCGTGACCCCTGTACTCCACATGTGAGTCTGGTCGGCAAGCTATCATTAGCTTGCATCATCAGCGAATCATGTTAGAAATATATCCATAATCATATCATCTAATTAGATTCACAAATGTCATATATACAACAATCAAACCCCAATAGTCCACTCCCTGACTCGATCCAGAGTCCAAGGGGTTCCATCGATGCCTCTGCATCCTCGAGGTCCAAAGTCCTACACACTCAGGAAAACTGAATCAATAACACCTGTCTATGTCAATGCACCAAAATAACATGTCATCAATTCATAACGCCTCATAATCATAATCAAATGCCCAAAAGTATAATAATTTGGATCACTTGCGAGCAAGTGTCCTCAAAGAATAATTTTGCTCAGTGAACGCAAGAGCGGGATGTTACACATTAGTCTTATCAAGTGTCAAAACATGCCCATCATGTTAGGAAAAAACTCCTAATTAGCTTATTATGGAATTTGGAAGTTGTGTAGACAAATGTACAAGGAAGTTATGGGGGCACATTAACTAAGTCTTAATTGTTGTAATATGCTTATCATGTTCACCATTTGTTTTTGAAATTCTTACTACTACTACATATTTGATTAGTTTTATATGTACATCTTTAGTTGATTAGTTGTATATGTACATCTTTATACAAAAAGTTATATGTATGCATATAATTAGACATAGATAAACATTTGTACACTCTATTACCTTAACATGGTTCTTATGGTAGCATTTAACAGTTGGATTGGTGAATGAATCATCTTAAGAGTTGAGTTTTTTTCCATCATTGTGAGCCCATTACACATATTATGTCTTTCCTCCAATGTTTACATAGTTGTTTGTCAAGGTAAGTATTATTATGATGCCATACTTGTTTTCCTTGGAGACAAGAAAGTGAAGGGAATTCATTACAAAAGAGAGACACCAAAACAACCCAAAAAATAAGAAAAAACAAACAATGTTAATAAGAGACCCAAATACACAAACTCGGAATAAATAAATAAATAAATAAATAAAGAGTCAAGGTCTTAAAGGCTTGATGTGTATTCCAAGGTACCATAGGTGGGACCTAAAACACTTGTTCATTATTTACACTAGGAGAAATCTATATTGCTTCATACTTTTCATTATTGAAGGCCCAAATCATTTTAACATTGAGCCCATGAGTTGTAGCTTGTTCAAAAACAAATGTAACCTTATTTTGTTGTGTTTCATATGTTGTTATAGTCATTAACCAATAGGATTTCAATCGATTGATGAACATAGGGTTTCCATTGATAGAAAAATAGGTGTCCTCTATTTTCACAAACTCACTTCCTCCTATTGTATCTTGTTGAAAAACAATAAAGAACAAACAAACATTAGGAAAGTACCCATTTCCAAGAAAATCATATGCAGACCACAACCCATTTGAGTTAAAAAAAATCAAGCGACATAAGAAAACAATAGATTGACAGGTAAGCACTACTTAAGGAGTCTCTAAGAATTGCTAGGTAGATTTTTAGACAATTAAGAACTATAAGTCTTTGAGATAATACAGAGAGGTATATAGGGGTGAAGATATGTGAAGTTAGTGGTATGTGAAGTTGAGAATGCATGAGAGTTGAAAACACAAGCCAGGTCCTTAAGGGTCCTAGAAAAATGTTTGAGAATTCCATAATAGATTGCATGAATTCTCACAGGGGGATGTTCTCTATGTGATTCAATTTTTCATGATGGAACAAGATTGGGAAATAATTTTGTAAGAAAAGGAAGACAAAGAGGAAAATGAAAGTGGATTTGGTGTAAGTTAAGTTAGAAAAATGAAAATGGATTTCATGTAAGGTAAATTTAGTCATATGAATGTCATGTAATGCACTCAACATATATCCATCTTAACTCCCCATCAAATTAGTGGAGTTGCAAACTTTGTTGAAGATCCATGCTCAAAAGATTCTAGTGTGGATGCACTAGAACCATCCATTGAAGTTGTTGAGCACACTAAGGCAAAGATTATTGAGCTTTCTATTTTAGGTAGTGCTTTAAACAACTAGTTTCATTGTGGTTATACTTTGTATTGAAGGGGATGGTTAGGTTCCACATAATTTGTGAAAATTGATTGTATAACAAGTGTAGTTGGCTAAATGAGTTTCACAAGTTGATCAATTTTTTCAATTGTGTATTGCAGAAGTTTTTGAAATCATCTCTACATTTTATGAGGGAAAAATTATGTTTCTTTTCCCAAACATGTAAAATGAGTATATTACAATTTAATGAATATGTTTTCTTATTATTATATAGATATCCCAATATTTTATAACTTAATAAAAGATTTTCCAAGTCTCTACAATATTTTATTATTCAATAAAAGATTAACCAAAATTTTACAAGATTTGATAAAACTAAGTTTTATAAAATTATATAATTCAATAAAAAAATTCTCCAAAAAAATTATATATACATATTATATTATTGATAACATGACTTTCAAATTTTCCTATATATTATAAGATTCACCCATTTATTATACATATAAATTTAAGGGCTCTTAAAAATTTTCTCATTATTTTAAAATAAAAATAATATCAATAAAAATATTCATTATAACATAATCCATTCAAAATTATATTTAATATATACCTATATTCATTATAACATAATCCATTCAAAACTATATTCAATATTGAATATATACCTATATTCATTATAACATAATCCATTCAAAACTATATTCAATATTATAACATAATCCATTCAAAACTATATTCAATATTGAATATATACCTATATTCATTATAACATAATCCATTCAAAACTATATTCAATATTATTAATTAAGGAAAAAAATAATAAGCATTCATATAAAGATTTTAAAAAGTTTTGTTTTTTCAAAATTTAATTATAAAATAATATTAATTTTTTCTAAAAAAATTATGATTGACTTCAGAACGTGCTTTTGAACGAAATCAATACTTCATTACTTTACTTTGACGTATTGACAGAACGCGTTAGCTTCCACACACATCCTTTTTTATTTTTTCCCAATTTAATTATAAAATAATATAATATTAAATTATTTTTTCTTTTAAACTATGATTAACTTGTGTACGTGCTTTGAACGACGTATTAACAGAACGCGTCAGCTTCCACACAAATCCTTTTTATTTTTTCCCAATTTAATTATAAAATAATATTAAATTAATTTTTTAAATAATTATGATTGACTTGAGAACGTGCTTTGAACGACATAAGTACGTCATTGCTTACGTCATTACTTTGACGTACGCACACAACGCGTCACCCTCCACTCACATCCCAAGATCGACGAAGCCTAAAAAGGGCACGTGGTTATGCATACCAGAACCCGCCGAATATGAAAAAAATATCACATTTCATCCCAACATAAACGAGATGAAAGGATTCTAGCACTTTAAAAGAGATGAAATGGCTATAGCAGTTTTTCTAATTGTATCCTTAAAAGTACTCAAAACGAGAAAGTAGAAATTCATTTTTTTATCGATTTGTATATCTTCATGTTGTTGTTTTGTTTTGTTTCTCAAATGTTTGATATATTTAATGAAAGGACAAGGGAACACAAACACTGGCATGTTGAAATAGGAAACACAAAAACTTGTATGTTTGAATAAACTTATATGTTGAAATAGAACAAATCTTATTCGTATATTTAGTATGCAAATTTAATTGTTGTAATAATTTTCATTTTATTAATATTATTTAATTGTTGTAATCATTTTCATTTTATTAATATTATTGATTTGATTTATATTTTTTTGTTTTTTTTAAATTCCCACAAATCCATGTTTCCCTCCCAACTTATTAACATTTAACTTTGTATGGATAGTAATTATCTTCGATTGAATCAAAACCATTGCCATGTCCCTATACACCATGTGCTTTATATGTTTTACACCATTCACATTTCATAACATATTTCACTTTTTTAAAATAAACATTTTAACCAATGATATTTTGTCTTCCAAACATTTGTAAAATCCTTTTTCACTTTCTGTTTTTATCTACTACTAGTTTCCCCTCCATGACTTATTAATTAACTTCCTAATTGCATCCAAATCTTCATTCAAATCAAAATTTACTAGTTTCCCCTCCATGAATTATTGATTAACTTCCTAATTGCATCCAAATCTTCATTCAAATCAAAATCAAAACTTTCTTCTGAATTCCCTTGATTTGTAAAATCTTACACTAAACTTACTATTTAAAAAAAGTTTTATGATAACTTAAATATTTTTTTTTAGAAGTATCTTCAATTTGTATTTTTATCTATTAATCATAAATAAATAATTAAATATATTTAATGAATAATTATTTTAATTATTTTAAATAACAATTTTAAATCAATCAAATAAAAAAATACACTCTAAAAATAATTCGATGGTACATCATAGTTTTAGTTAATAATTTATAATAAACCATCACTAATTTAGTGAGAACATTTTTTAAAACATATTTTAAGGTACAAAACATAACATAATGATGAATTTTTATTTTTATCTATTAATCATAAATAAAAATTAAATAGATTTAATAAATAATTATTTTAATTATTTTAAATAATAATTTTAAATCAACCAAATAAAAAAATGCACTCTAAAAATAATTCGATGTTATATTATAGTTTTAGTTAATAGTTTATAATAAACCATCACTAATTTAGTCAAAACATTTTTTAAAACATATTTTAGAGTACAAAACATAAAATGATGATGAATTAGGAGAAAAACATAAAATGATGATTGATTAAGACAAAAACATAAAATAAAAACGATCATTACTTTTTTTTTACCATGTTTTTAAGGGTAATTAAACAATTGTTCTTTGGTATGAGTTAACAACCTCATTTTCTCAATGTCAATTTAAGATGATCAAAAACTTCAAAAAACCAAAGGGGATATCTATACAAACTTATGTATTTGTTCCTATAATCCTATAAGATGGAAAAATGAACTAATATATTGAATTGAATAAGAACTAATGAAGCTTAATGTATTAGATAGTTGTTTAAGTAGCTCTGTAGACTTAAGTAATATAAGCATTGGATAAAGAGTGTTTTTTGTTCCATAAACAAGGAAGTCTCATACATTAATCTAACATCTAACTAAACCATAACTTTGAAATTAAATTACTATTATTATTATAAAATTATAATATAACATAATTAACAATAAAATAAAAAATAATATAGAAATAAGTAAAACCCTCTATACTTGAGAAAAACCAAGCACTGTAGATAACACTAAAATTTATATTTTTCCTTTTGATTACATTACTAATCAAAATAAAATATACACTAAATAATGTACAATCTGATGTATTGAGAAGAATAAAATAGTAGTATATTAAATATATATCAAGAACTTGAAATTACTAATTAAAATAAAATATACACTAATAATTTACAATCTGATGTATTGAGAAGAATAAAGTAGTAGTATATTAAATATGTATTAAGAATTTGAAAGGATGATAAACTCAATTGATTATTAATAAACAAAGTTTGTAAAGGGATTAAAAAAATATTTATTTAAAAGATTATTAAAAAAACATATAGTGGATATTATTTATTAATTTAAAAAAAACATTTATTTTATGAAATTATTAAAAAAAATCTAGTTTAATGTATTTTTTTTTATATCACAACATAAGGTTACAAATTAAAAACTAAATTAATCAATCATTTATACAAATAATCTAAATAAACTAATCCAAAATAATCCAAATAAACTGGTTAAAATTCTTATAATATAATATATATTTTGGATAGCATGGAAAAATTATAAAACATAAAGTTTTAAAAATATATTTTTTATTTTTTTTTAACCATTTATTGTAAATCTACATTAATATAATTAATATATTTATAAACAATAATTTAACAAAAAATAATTTAAAAATATATTTTTAAACTTTTTCGAACAATTTATTGTAAATCTGTATTAATATAATTAATATATTTATCAAAAATAAGTCAAAATAAAATAATTGAAATGATATGGTATTGTCTTAACTTAGGTTTAAATCATATGTTATTGTCTTAACTTAGGTTAGGTTTTGGTACATGTTTTGCTATGGCCCAAATTTCAATTGTAATATAAATTTCAATAATCAAACAATGGTTGCTTAACACAAATTTTACTTAGTTTTAATTTCAAATTTAAATAATATAAATCAATGAGTTCATGGTAGTAAAATGTGATTTAGTGATAAAGAGTGATTGTCAAGCCAGGACTTTTTCATTGAAATTTCTTAGTTGTAATTTCAAATTTCAGTAATCCAAGTCGGTAGCTATACAACCTCTCCTGACACCCACTGAGCGTGCACACTCCTTGGGAAGGCCTGGGGATGAGTCGGGAAAGAAAACACAAGGGGCATACAATCATTTGGGTGGATGAATACATGTGGGTGGGAGAAGGAACACCTTGGGTGCACAATTGTGACATACGATATCAATGGGGAACACACCTTACTTGCATCATAAAGTTTGATGGAGACATGGGTTTTGTTTGGGAAAGTACGGGGCGACTTGGGCGTGTGCCCAAGGAGCAGAACCATCTATCCTTGGTCACATGGGAACGTTTAAGAGTTTGGATGACCCCATCGACCCACCCACGAAGAGTCTCGTTGTTTGACACAAGGAAACACACAACGCAAGGGGCACACACCCAAGGATGGGGCGTGTTGGTTCAAAAGACACGATGATTGATGGGCACACAAGTTCGTTTGGGAGAAACAGTTTCACGAAGGGGCACGACAATTTGTTTGGGAATGATGGTTCATGAAGGGGCATGAAACACCTAAAGTATGAAATGGTTCGTTATGGTGACCATTAGAGTCCCTATAAGATCATAAGGGTGAACAACCAAGAAGGGTAGAAGAAAATTGAGAAAGAAGGCATAGAGAGAAATTCAAAGGAAAAGTTCTAAGGAAAGGAATAACTAAGGCTGAGTTGTGAGGATGGAAGACAAGTAGCCAAGGGTGCGACGCACTGAGGGATTTTGGGGGAATTTTGAAATGCAATTCTGAGTGAGGCATGTGTGAGGCTGAACAAAAATCTGTGTTAAATTAGTGAAGTTTGTGACAGAGAAAGGAAAATAAGTTTTCGGTAGGGTGCATGACTAGAGTGCGTCATAGGATGTTGTGAAGGTGGTTATAATGGAGAGCCTTGGTGTGATGAATATGTGTATGAGTGTCTTGGTTATGTGAGGCGAGTACTGTGACTCTATCCATGTTGTAAACCAAACCAATAGTGTTCATATTGTTACTCTTTCACAATATCAACACTTAGCTGAGTGTTAGGCATAGTTTGTGTCACCCACACCATTTTTGTGTATGTCTCTTGTTTGTTTCACAATTTTTCTTTTGGTTTCTCATGTTCTTGTATGTATGCCTAAATGACTAAGTGTTAAGTTGTTAAAAATAATGTCTAAGTATAAAAGTGAGTTGCACAAAGTTGCAGTGTGACTCCCTTGTAGCCTAGAATGAAGTATGGGTATGCTCTACATGAAGAGGCATAGTCAAGATGAAGTATTCTTGGTGTTTCCAAGTAGCCAAGTAAGAATCGTTGCAATATCTCATGCCCTTCAGAGGTGAACGATTGAAATATCTGAATAGGCGTCTCGTGGGGTCATGACAAGTGGTATTAGATATTGTTTGGTGAAACAATTTGGTGCTCTTCACCACACTATCACCTTCGTGACAGGTGGTATTAAAGAAAATTTGGTTCTTCACAATTGTTACAGTCAAAATAGTTTTGGTGGGGCACACTTGTTGAGAAGAAATTTTGGGTCCAAGCTTGGTGAGCGTTTAGTCAGGTGGACTGACCTATCACAACGATAGCCTGAGCACAAACTTGGTGGTTTGTGATGGAAGTGAAGGATCGAGTTGCGGACTAGGCCATAGATGGTGGAAAGACTTGTGTGCACCCCTTGAGTAGATCAAGCGTAGAGTTATTAGGGTGAATCGAGCACTTGGTAAAGGAGAACAAATGCATGACTTGTCACAGACCTGATCACAGAGTTGATCCCATAGTTGATCACATAATTTTGAAGAAGTCTTCAGACAAATTATTGGGTTCCTTCGATGAACCATTTTCAGGTAGAGTGAGGATACATGGAGGGTCATCCATGGTTGTGTCACATGCATATGGAAGTGAGACTGAGAGGGATCTCAAGATATACATAATGAAGGATCAACTCATTATCTTGGAGAATATTGTTGAGTAGATGACAGACATAATATGTCATCATGGTGAGAATGTTGAACATATGGAGACTAATATAGGAAAGATAAAGCATGGGTTTAATGAATCCATCTGAGAGTTCGAGACAACCATGACCTTGATTACTGGAACCTTGACCAATGAAGTTTAGGATAGACTCAAGGTAGCAGAGGACACAGTTGCCTGAGTCACACATAAGTTGAAGGACCAAGATGACACCATCACATTGTTGAAATGATCTTTGGCCAATGAACAAAGATCTAATGTCATGCCGATGAGTATAAATATAAAGGAACCAGATCCATATGACGTTACACACAACGCTAAGTTTCTTGATAATTTTTGTTGGGACATTTGGATATACTTGGAGTAGTTAAAAGGAAGTTTGGACGAAGCCAACATGATCACTGCAGTGATGTTCTTGACAGGGATTGCTAAGCTTCGTTGGAGGACTTGGTAGCTGAGAGAACCATTGACAAGACAAAAAACTGGGTAGAGATGAAGGTAGCCTTGAAGGAACATTTTTTTTCGAGAAACCAAGCATGGATCACAAGAAATCAATTGTTGGCTCTCAAGCATGATACTAATATCCAAGCCAACTTCAAGGAGTTCACAGGGCTCATGTAAGAGATCAAAGACATGCTGGAAGGAGAAAATTTTTTCCACTTCATCAATGGTCTGCATCCATGGGTGGAAAATGAGCTATGACACTAGAATGTCTATACCCTTGCGACAATGATCACTGCAGCGGACAAATTGTTGTATTTTAGGGGTAAATCGAAGACATGTCCTAGGAACAATGATGGCGTCCAAGGTGAGAAGAAACAATAAGGGAAGGGAAAGAATAATGACAAAGGAAAGATGAAGATGTCTAATTGCAATGAGGATAATGCCAAGAAAATGGATGTAATGAAAGATATAATGAAAGGAAAACCAAAGCAAAGAAAACCAAGCACCTAATACAAACCACACACAAAATCTGTCTATCCACCAAGAGATAATGCTAGGAAACAAAATCGTCTTTCTCACTTCTTGAAGAAAACTTAGATAGGTTGATGATCCAAAGATATCACCAAAGGCTTAATGAGAGTCTTACCAAGGGTGGCCAAAGTGTTGTCAACCCTTCGTCCTCACCAGTGTCTCCCACTCAATGATGTCAAAATCCCACAATTGCAAAGAGATCCTTCAATAAAGGGTTCAAATAAGTGATCAACTTAACTTCGAGCATGCAGAAGAACGAAATGCCCATACTTTCATATATAGACTCTTAAAGAGTAAATTTTTTGATATTTAAAATGCATGTGTAAACTTTTTTTTTTTAAAGTATGATAAATCAATATTGATTTCACTTGAAATTAATAAACATTATTATAAATCAATATTAATAGAAATATAAATTAATCAATAATACAATTTTTCTTATAATCAAAATATTTATATTAACATTGTAATAATATTTTTATATAATATTAATAGAAATAAAAATTAATCAATAATAAATTTTGCTTATAATCAAAATATTTATATTAACATTGTAATAATATTTTTATATAAAATTTTAATGTAAATATAACATTTCTCTTTTTATTATTTTATATAACAATTTATATATATTATATATATATATTTATATTATTTAAATTCAATTAAAATATAGTTTTTGGGGGTTAAATTATATATATATATATATATGGGAATATATATCTTATTTATGTTAAGTTATATATATACTTAGCTACTCTGAGTTTTAGGAAAGTATTAATAATAATATATCAAAGAAATTGATAAGACTTTCAAAGAAACTAAATTCTTATTACAAACCAGGCACAAAATGCATCTATCCACAAAGAGATAATTCGAAACAAAATCGCCCTCAATGATGTCAAAATCCCACAATTTCAAAGAGATCCTTCAATAAAGGGTTCAAATAAGTGACAGACTTAATTTTGAGGAAATACCCATACTTTCATATATAGACTCTTAAGCAGTAAATTTAATTTTTTGATCATCTAAAATGCATGCTTAAACTTTTTTTAAAAGATGTAAAAAATCAATATTGATTTTAGATGAAATTAATAAAGATTATGATAAATTAATATTAATATTAATAGAAGTTAATAATTATCATTATTATGTATAATATAATTTTGATTATTATTAAGATGTTTATGTTAATACTGTAATGATATTTTTATATAAATTTATATTAATATTATAATAAAAAATTTATATAAAATTTTAATATAAAT
>SNQJ01S0028788.1:85501-112489 GCA_010110895.2 Picea sitchensis
TATAGTTTTAGTTTTCTTAAAAGCTTCAGCATAGTTCAAGAACGTGTCGCCGACAGAGGCCTTCACGCCATGTCACTCATTAATATTGTTCATTTCGAAATGATGGGCTTTAATAACTGGAAAGCTCGATGACATCTGCCATTAAAATGAATAGACAACCAAATATTATGGAATCTAGTAATTTCTTTTTTCCTACATTTTGAATTTGTGAAAATGCTTTTTATTTTATTTTTTTTGTTTTGGAAATTTTAGTTTTCTTAAAAGCTTCAGCATAGTTCACGAACGTGTGACCTAGAGAGGCCTTGACGTCATGTCCCTCTTTAATATTGTGCATATCTTAGATGTCAGATTTGAGAATCTGCTCAGATATGGGAATTTTAATACGTGTTGCTAGTCACTTCAATGTACATATTCAAATAGATTGGCGTTAACAACTTAAAATATCGATAACATCTATCATTAAAATGAATCAACACAAAATGTACGGAAGACCATCCAACCTTTCTTTTAAATACTTATTACCATTTCTCTCTATTATCAAAGAGTTGCGCTTTAGGGTGCCTTCGTTCTAATGTTCCTGGTCATGGACATGTAAGAAAACTTAGAGATGCAATTGAGGGGAAGATGAAAGAAGAGAGATTGGTTTTATGTGAAGTGAGCTTTGAGTAAAAAAAAAATTGTCATGCAAGCGAAACTCAGAGAGGATGAAAAAAAAAAAAACAAGTATGTTCTGGTTGGTGTTCTCCCTGTGTTCGATGCTTTGGTTGGTTGAAAAGGCTTCCTAGAGATTTGTTTGTTGATTTATTTGTTTTCTTGCTAGGAATTGTAATGGAATTTTAGGTCACCTGGAAGATATTTCTTCGTTTAAGTATATAACTTCTTCCAACAACAGAGATTTGGCCACTATATCGAATTGTAGAGATCGCACAAGTATTTGTCATCCTCAGAGGCTGGTAACAGAATCTGTATGGGTGGATAAAACAACATATTATCACTACAAGAGTATCTATTTCATAGTTTGATGACCTGCATATGGATTTGGTAGCCGACTTGACAGAAATCCATGTTCTTTGTCAAAGTTTGTTCGGTTTCCTCTAGATGTAGTTGCAGAGTCCACATATTTGTCGTCACCTCCAAACATTCCACACCTTTCAGTGGGCCGCCATACCTCTCCCGCTATGAGGAAAGATATATTATGATTCCATCTACAACATTTGATACACTTGCCATACTTGTGTTGGTGCATTTTGCAACATTTGATGCAATTGCCACACCTCAGCTACCCGAAGAAGTTATGTACCTCAACAGATTTTCATTCTGCATCTGGGTTGGATGTTTCTTCCAATTTAATGTAATAAAGAAAAGAAGTTCCACATACAAATCCTGAGGCATGCTTCTCAACCATAGACGATCGAATACAGGGAGAATACCAGTCACTGTATACTTGAATCTTTTTCCCCTGCCTTAACTGTTGTGACATAAAACGACTCTGTTCACTTTGAAATCGGCCTGAATTGCATTTCTAAGTTGTCTTGGATGTGAATGCTCAGGAACATTGCAAAGAAAACACCTTAAACCCCTACTTTTTTACGGCATAAGGAAATTAATACTTGACAAAGAATGGAATGTTCAATAAGAAGCCATTGCAAGCAGGCCATATCTAGAAGAAACAAGGTATTCAAAAAACTGGGATAGATGTACTTCGTTACAACGATTAAGTACAAAACCCAAAATTGAAATTCAACTCGTTTTTTACAAATAAATAATTTGAACGTCAATAAAAGTGTGAAGAAGCTTCATCAATGTACATATCTTTAATTGGTCGACAGTAGGCGAAATCTCACTCGTTATCGCAAATAGCCTCAGTTGTATTTTGTAACACATCTTATTTGAATATAGAATAATTTTGGTTTATTTGTTAATAGTATTTTCCAATTTTTGGTATTTATTTTCATTGTATTTTGTACCTTCTTCCCCTCTGTCATTAAACATGAAGGGAAAGCTTTTGTTTCTGCTACTCACTACTTGAATCTAAATAAAACTTGGTCTATTCTTTCTTTACATTTTACATTTAAAAATACTTTTTCACAGGCCATACTTATGTGGCGCCGACTATGTATTTAAAGAAAGAAATTGGAGGACCCGTTCTGCTCCCATTCTCCGGGTTCCGTAAATAGAATGAATTCATGAGTTACAACAAGGTAGCTGAACTATTGACGCAATGTTCCTGTGAAGTATGTTGGATATATTGCAACTTGTTCTATTTGATAATATCCGTACATATATACTAATATCATTACTATTGGAAAAAATACAGAAAACTTCCTCTTCGGAAAAGCTTAGGCAGTTATGTTTGGGTTTGCGGTATTAAAAAAATATGTCCACTATTACTTCATATACATCTTGCAGCCTAGGAACTCCCGTAGTTTGCAATTTATGCTTTAATTACTTAAAGTCACAACAAATTTTGATTGCCTTTAATTTAATTTAGATATTGATGTTTATGGAGAGTCGTTGTTTGTTGATGTCATTGCAACGAATACAAGATGAAAATATGATAAGGAATTTATCTCGTTGATACCACAATGCAAATTCATGTTTCTTGTTGCACTATGTACATCTTGCAGTCAAAATTTTCCTGGTTTCAACGAAATTTGTGAGCCGAAGAGCATCTTGCAAATTGGGAGATCATTTGCATTTGAAACAAAAACAATCCATTAATATATATTAGTATGAATACTATTCAAATAAATTCGAAAACTTTCTCCATTGATAGATACTAGTATGAATACTATTGAAATAGATATCAAGACTTCGTCTTGGCCAATACTTAGCCAGTTATCTGGACACCAGGCCCCAGGTTCATGGTATCCAACACCTATGTCCCCTGTTTCATCATATACATGTTGCAGGAAAAGAACTGCAGTGATGTGCACTTAATTCTTTTACTAGTGAGAAGACAACAGAGGTTTGAAAACATTGTCATTAATAAACGAAAAAAAAAGGTTTTCTCGACTCTCAGATACTTATCTCTTTTCCAATTTTTATTTTCCCTTCCATTATGAATATCTGGTTTTATACTTAGTCATTTTTCTATGTACGATAGGCTGACATGTCTTCATCTCCATCTATATCCTCGCAAGATGGATCTGACCGACCGCTGTTCCATTCCATACTTAGCCAATTTTATGCCCACTGCTGCGGGGCCGACGCTTGCAAGCCCAACTGCTTATCATTCCGCTATATACATCTTGCAATGAAAACATTTGTGATCTACAATTCTATCGTGGGTTCCTCATATACATTAACTTCATTCAAAGTATTTGTTGTTGATTTGCATCCCTAACAACTTAGCATCCTTCCTGACATACAGAAAAAATGGTCTTACCAGTGACAAGTGGACACAGTCATACAAAAGATACTTTTGTGATCTGCAATTCATGCCTTAACGTATCCATCTATATCCTCGCACAATAGATCTGACCAACCATTGTTTCTTTTCATACTTAACCAATTTTATGCCCACCGTTGTGGGGATGGCACTTACGAAACAAGATGCTTATCGTTCCGCTATATACATCTTGCACTCAAAACATCCGTGATCTATAATTCCACCGTGGGTTCCTTGTATACATTAAGTTCGCTCAAAGTATTTGTTGATGCTTTCCATCCCCAACAACTTCATGTCCTTCCTGATATACATCAACAATGCTCTTACTAGTGGCAAGTGGACACGGTGGTACAAAAGATACTTCCATCATTTGCAGTTTATGTGTTAACTGGTGAGAACTCAGCAAGGATTCACAAGCATTTGCATTAATAAGAAAACACTAGATGTTCTTTTGCGAGATACTTGGTTCTTTTCCCCTTCTCTTCTTCACGTGTATTATCTAGAATTCCACAACAAACTTCTTTGTCCTTTTTCCCTTATTTTATTCTTGTGTATTATGGGACTATAAAATATGGACATGATATTTTATAGAACATGTACAAATTTCGCATTCCATACCTAGTGACATTTTGGATCGCGGGTTCTCGGCCGGGCAGGCAGGCTCAAAATTGGGCCTCCATTGTTCTGTTCACTACAAATAGCACCCCGCGTTCCACGATATACAAATTGACAAGTGCACCTATGGACTCGCTAACTAAACATTGCACTTCTATTGTTCTGTGTCCTCCAAAAAACGCTCCCAGTTCCGCAATATAGAAATTGACACACGGAGTGCATGACTGACGGGGTGGAGATTGCCATTGTTTATGGATGCTAAGCCCTATGAAGTATCTAACAATAGCTAAAAAATTATTTTTGTTTTTATTTTTTCCCTGTATAATAGTATCTAAAAAATTATTTTGAATACTAAAATAACTCTTAGTAGTGACAACTGGACACAAAGGTATGAATCAGCTGGCATTGCACTCTCTTCAATATACAAACTGACTACCGGATTCCGACATCGTCCTCTCTTCCATGTTACAGATTATGCATTCCAATGTTCAGATGATACAATTAGAAGGTTCAGGCCTCACCTCCTTTGCAGACACTTTCTTAGACTGTTTTGGATCCTCCTATTTCCCGATTCACAAAATATGCAGCTCCAGCATTGGTGGGTTGACATATGTTTATCTCCATCTATATAATCAGACAACGAATCTGACCGACCGCTTTTGCTTTCGATGCTTTTGATATCTTTCTCCGTTATATACATCTTCCACTCTAAATTTTCATGATCTACAATTCCACTGCTAACTACTCTATTCTTTTTCCCTTTTTTGTCTTCCCGTGTATTATGGGAATATAAAGTATGGACATGATATCTTATAGATCATGTAGTAATTCCCATGATATTTTATAGAGCATGTACAAATTTTGCATTCGATATCTATCGACATTTTGGATCATGGGTTCTCGGGCAGGTGGGCTCAAACTTGGACCTCCATTGTTCTATGGCCTACAAATAACACCCACATTTCCGCGATATACAAATTGACAAGTGAACCTGTGGAGTGGCTGACTCAACATTGCACTTCCATTATTTTGTGTCTTCCAAACAGCGCTCGCAGTTCCGCGATATACAAATTGACACACGAAATGCAGGACTGGCGGGGTGGAGATTTCCATTGTTTAAGGATGCTAGTCCCTATGAACTATCTAACAATATCTAAAAAATTATTTTGGATACTAAATTACCTCTTAGTACTGACAACTGGACACATAGGTACGAAACAGTTGGGATTGCACTCTCCTCAATATACAAATTAACTACCGGATTTCGACATCATCCGCTCTTTCATGTTATAGATTATGCATTCAAATGTTCGGATAAATACAATTAGAAGGTTCAGACATCACCTCCTTTGCAGACACCTTCTCACCCTGTTTTGGATTCTTCTGTTGTCGGGTTCACGAAATCTACAATTCCAACGCGGTCACTCTACCACTGCTCACAAATGTTTCAAAGTATCTCTCGCACCTTCCATCCTCACTAACTTCCTATGCTTCTGGCTGTCCTACCATATCCTCTTCGTTGTTATGCATATTTAACTCAAAAAGTTCTAAGACATACAATTTGACCCTCGTGCCCTCACCCTCAATGCTTGTACGTTGCAACCCTATTTTGTAGCTGTCTTTTTTCCCCTACCCGCGACCTCCGTACTTTCTTACTATGCGATTATAAACCTTTCGTGCTAACAACTAACCATGTAGGAATCGTCAACATTGTCATCAATGGCCAAAAACATTGAGGAGATCTCCCATTATTACGCATTAAACCAGGATGTGCAGAGAGTTATTTTGTCCCTTCCGATTATTCATCTCCAACACGTGTCCTTGTGTTGGGTCGCTCAAGAAATCTACAATGCTTAATCGCTCATTGCAATATCCAATGTGTTGACATTTCTATGTATGCAATTATTACTGTTTAATGTTAACAACACATCATGAAACAATCATCGAAATTGTCATTAATCAAAAAAAGTCTCAAGGACATCTCCCATTCACACGCTTTCGACCAAAATTTGCGCAGGGTTATATTATCCCTTCCAACTTTTCATTTCATTCATCGGCTAGAAAAAATAAATGCTCTTGTAGACTTATGGCACCAGGTGGACAACAGTTTTATGGAGATACAGTAAATATGTTCACACAAGAGGACCAGAGCTTTCATTGGTCCAGGGCATACTTTTACTATTCATCCTGTTCCGCCCAAAACGAAGTGATTTGGACCGATGGAATAGCTCGTTCAGGCTGCGTTCCTGAGGTTTTTGACTCTAAGGAGGTGGTCTCTTGGTGCTCTGAAAAATATATTCTATGCCAAAGAATTATTCCACTATGTGACCATTCTCCTATTTCTTTGTTGCCTCGGCTCTTCCGCGAGATGTTAAAATTGTCGAACCCAACATTGACATTCAGAGGACAAGACTGCAAATAGTTTCTAGAAAAACGTAATAACGGGTTGGATATCTTAGTGAACTTCCTCGAAGACCCCACAATAGTTCCTGAATATATCACAAGGTTGCAGGTAAGTTCCTTTAGAAATCCATTTTGGGAAATTACTTGGTTGGTTACAAGAATAACGGGATTGGCATCCACAATAAGCATTTACCATATAATTATTTATATTTTGTATTTTACAGTCAAGGAACAATACATTTTCGATTGGGGGAAGCTAATTTCAATTGATCTCTGCTCCCAATTGTCACGATTCAAAGAATCGAACAAATTTTATATGTCATCCTACTTGATTTTCACAATTGTGTATTGTTGTCTGTTTCCAAAACTTTCTCTTTCTAATAAAATAAACCGTGGATTCGACCTAGTAACATTATGGCACGAGGCCCTATGGAGACACAAGGCCTCCCATTGTTTTTATGAATTTTTTAATGGCTTTGTCTTAGTTTTAAAAGATTTATTGTTAGGAAAGGATGCTTCGCGGATGTCTGGCCAGGCAACCAAGTTTTTTAACAGGAAGGGCACACTTGAGAAAGAGAAAAATCATAGTGTCCTCATGGTATTTGGCTCTAAGGAAAATCCTTCCTTCCTTCCATGCCACATCATAGACAAGATGTTTGTTCCAGAAATAGCAAGGCAATACAACCACTGGTTTCATTTTTTCCATGACAAGAAAAAAAAACAGTTCATTCCTCTGCCCTAGAAAGTTGGAGACTTCGTGTGTAAAAACATCAACAAGATTGATGAGTTTGGCGCCCATTTCAAGAAACTGAACCTAACATATGCTGAAAGGCTAAAAGGTTTCTACCCTAATGGCATTTTTCGAGAACATTTACTGGGTGTTGGCTTTAACACCTATTTTATCCATACACACCTGACCTAAGACAAGAACAATGTCGACAACAATCCTGCTTCTTCCGATTGCGACGCAGAGAGATTGCAAAGCGCCACTGAATTGTATGGACAACATGGAAAAGTATCTGGTGAGAAGAGTACCCAGTCCCCCGCTAGCACTCCCAAGAGCACAACATCACAGAGCATCGCTTCGACGGTCCACCCGAGTAAGAAAGAAACCCATAAATCTTCAAACGGAGGAGGAGATAAGAACCCTCCTCGCATAAATATTGATAGTTCTCACAAAATTCCACTGATGAAGAAGAGAAAAAACAATGCAAGGCAGGCAGAGGAACCCCAAATTGAAAGTGGAAAACTACAACTTGAAATTGAAGCTAAGCACATGCAGAAAATTGGGTCGTCCGCGGTGGAAATATCAGATACCGACTTTTTTGACATAGATGAATCCTTCATAATCCAGAGCACTATTTTTAACAGCCAATCTAAAAGTCTGGTCATTGAAAAGAGAGATGTAACAAATAGGAAAGGAAAATCTCACGCAGAGATTATCTTTAGTGAAATGTCGTCGTCCAAAATATGCGAATTTCACGAGGGAACCGATGACATTCTTTGTGATTCCATTGGAGGAATTGAGACAGAAAAGGCCAATATGAAACAACGCCTCAATGAATTTGAGCAGGCCTTCCTTGAAACTCCATAATTTTCCAGTCCTTTGGCAAAAATCGTGCCTGCTACCACTACAGTGAAGATGAAAGTATCCTATACCCTCCTTGCATGCTCTAGAGCCCTTGTAGAGAATAACATCAACAAAAGAATGCAGGTAGTTACTGAAGCTTGGGAAACATCGCAAAATTTAGTTTCCTTTGGAAATGAGGCCAATGATTTGCTGGAACAATTGGAGATGAATTTAAAAAATGAACATATTTTCTGTGATCAGGTACTGACCCCTTTTGCCAAATATGCCGACAACACATCAGAACTGAAAAGAAGACATGAGAAACTCCCCTCGCCAAAGCGCACCAAAAAAGTAAAAGCATGCTGGAAAAAGAAATTTGACAACCTGTAGCTCATTATCAAGTCATGTAAACAAGTCATATCAAAAAAGGAAGATTTATTCACAAGCCTGCTCCAACTGGACTTAGCCGGAACTACCAACGAGGTTCAAGATCCTAACTTAATTCTCAAATCCTTGTCAGTCACCAAAGAAGCCTTCAAGGAACAAGTTGATATTTTAAAGGGGTTGTCTTTCGAAAAGTTTTACAACATACTTGAACATCGTCTAGATGAGCACGAGCACTGGGTACTGGACTATGCCTCACACAATGAAGAAATTGAACAGACTCTGCATAGTATTTCAATGGATCTAAGGAAATTAGAAAATGACCTTTACGACATAGAAATCCGGGATGAAACCAACACAACCCCCATGAAAATCTATATCGAAGAATGGTTCCAAGAGAGAAAGGATGGGCTCGTCTAGGAAGGGCAACAACCGGTCAACAGGACTACAATGCCCATCAACGACAACAACAAAAATGCATCGGCTTCATAGTAATTTTATACTTCCATTTTCTTTTGTTTATCAATCCAGTTTAAGTCTATGTTGTCATCTTCTCTTCTTTATCAATCCACTTATGTCCTCTTTCAATACAAAAATGTAACCAAACACTCTTAACTTCCAATTTCTTCCTTTCAAGTCTTCCTCTCTATCGTCGCGTACTTCTTTCAATATTTCTAATTCTTGTACTTATTTCTTTTTATGGTCCGTAGAAGACGGAATCCCAGTCTATATGACAAACACATTTAAATTTCCAGAAACATGTAACATACATTATTATTTTTTGACAAATTCCAAAGAAAATTGATTTGACAATGCCTTTATTGTATACTAAATTTTGGGTTTCCAGGAACCTTTCTTGTTTGTTCCAAATAAAACTATTTCGGATATGATACATTTCTTGTCTCCTATTGTATGCTAATTTTTTGGTCTTCAACGACGTTGATGTTTTAAATTTTGATCTAATTTCCAGAGATATGTAACAAACATTATTTATTTTATAATAAGTTTGTATAGTTCGCAACGTCGCTTCTCAATTTGTATATCGTGGAACTCTCGATGTTGTTTGTAGGGCATAGAACAACATAGACCCATTTTGTAAACCACCATCCCAAGAACCCGTGATCCAAAAACTGATGAAGTATGGAATGATCGCTCCCTGCATGTTCTATAAAACGTGTACAAATAAAACTAATTCGGCAATGCTATATCTTTTTTGTCCAAGAAAAACCTTAGTTTTAAAGAAAGCTAATTTGGGAAAACGTTATTACTATTCTATTGTATAATAGACATTAATTTTTTGTAAATTTTTATATTCCACAACTCCACCTGTCATTTTGTATATCGTGGAATTGTCAGCGCTATTTGTAGGCCAAGGAACATCAGAGACTCAATTTTGAACCCGCCAATTTCCAAAAACATGTAACAAAGATTATTAATTTTTGATAAATTACAAAAAAAATTGATTCGACAATGCTCTTATTGTATACTAAATTTTGGTTTTCCATGAACCTTTCTTGTTTGTTCCAAATAAAACTAATTTGGATATGCTACATTTCTTGTCTCCTATTGTATGCTAATTTCTTGGTCTTCAACGATGTTGATGTTTTAAATGTTGATGTAATTTCCAGAGATATGTAACAGACACGCAAATCCGCTTGTAAACTTCTATATCGTGGAACTCTCGATGCTTTTTGTAGGGCACAGAACAACAGAGACCCATTTTTGAAACCACCCGCCCGAGAACCCGTGATCCAAAAACTAGCAAAGTATGGAATGAACTATAAAACATGCGCAAAGAAAACTAATTCGTCAATGCTATATATTTTTGTCCAAGAAAGGCCTTAGTTTTAAAGCAAACTAAACTCCGCTAGTCATTTTGTATATCACAGAACTATCGGTGCTATTTGTAGGCCACGAAACATCAGAGGCCCAATTTTGAACCCGCCAGCCCGAGAACCCAGGATCCAAAAACTGGCTAAGTATGGAATGAGGGCTCCCTGCATCCTCTATAAAATCTCTTCCCCATACTTTATAAAAGTATAAATTTCGTATGTATAAAACTAAATATCTACTTTATACAAGTACATATTTCGTATGTATAATTTTTTTTATTTCCGATGAATTTCTATACTTCTCAACTCCACTCCTCGATTTCTGTATCGCAGAACTGTTGGTATTTTTTTTATATTGTCAGCCTGACAACCCGCGATCCATTAAAAAAGTACATATTTTCTATGTATAAAAGTATTTCAATGTATTTCAACTTTCTAGCTACGTGTTTGTACTAGGTTGTATTTACTCCCATCCAAACCTGGCAGGGACTCTGCTGCCATGCAACCTTGTTTATGTTAAGTTATGGATGTACTTCGCTACTCTAGAGCTTTAAGAAAATATTGATAGTAATATACCCTAAATNTTAAGTTTGAAAGACCATGACAGTGAATATGGTTTGAAAATTTTAAAAATGTTGAAAAGTAATATACCGTGAATATTCCATGATGTTTATTATGGTTTGATGTGATATGTAGGATGTTGATTATGGTTTGATGTGATATGTAGGCCTTAAGGCTGAACTATTTGTTGGTATCGCATGTCATTATGATTATGATTGCATTGACTTTAGATTCCCCAAATCTCATTCTTGAGTGGTTGAAATAAAAATAAGAAGGTAAGGACAAGTGTAAGTAAGTTAGTTTTTTATTTTTGTATTATAAGTGTGAAAAAGTTAATATTTTCATGGAAACATTAATAATATGTATTTCCATTAATAATATGTAGTAAGCTACTTATTGGTTTTGTCTTATGTGTTCTATGACCTATGTGTTATTTATCTAGATAGATTATCCAAATATATTATTTATTTACTTATATATTGGTTTTGTTTATTGTTTCCTTTCACCTCTTCTAAATAATATTTAATATTTTCCAAATGAAATTATTTTCTCAATTTATATAAATAATCTTTAGGTTAGAAGCTTGAAAATTTAATATTTTTTTAAATATTAAATATCACGTAGTAAGTTATTTTGTTCATATAATTAATCTGAATAATTTTTAAGTCAAGAGTTTGAAAATTTAATATTTTATGGTAAACATTAAACACTATGTAATAAACTATTCATTGGGTTATTGCATGATCTATCGTATTTCTTATATAAATTAAGAAATATTATCTCTTATATAAATTAAGAAATATAAGGCACCAAATAAATTTCCTTATATTTTCTCAGTCTTATGCATCCTATAGGTTGAATAAATTATCAAATATAACACACCCAATAGATTCTCTCACTACATTATGCTTAATGTTTCCCAAATCAAATCATCTTTAAATAATGATAAGACAAGGCTAATGTTGGCACGTTGACCCTAATATCATTTTCATGTGCAGTTTGTTTGAGAGAAATTTGGTCTGTCTTTATTACGCCTCCTTCATGTCGGGTTCGGATCCAAATGCAACAACCGGACATGATAGACAACAGAGAGAGGGAGAGTAGGGAGTACCGTTTAACCCCACCCGCCATGCCCATGAGCTCTTGCGGTAGGAGGGCCTTCTGGTCTACAAATGGAGTGGGTGCGAAGAATATGGGGCCAACATCGGTTACACGTGCAAGTTTAAATCTTGCCACAAGTTCACTCTGCACGAGGCGTGTGCCACCCTTCCTGATGCCTTCCAACACCCGTTTCGCAACGATGTGAGCCTTAAATTTCATTAGAAAACATATTGCATGTGTCGTTGTAACGCCTGCTCAGATGTCGTGAAAGGTTATGTGTTCGAAACTGAAAAGCGTGACTTAAGGCTTCATCCCTTGTGTATGGAGCTCCCTCAAACACTTGAGTTCGGGGGGCACACAAAACACAAACTAAAACTTGTGACATGTTCGGTGACGGGTTCAATGACTGGTGATTTAAAGGGAAAAGCATACACTTGTAATGTCTGCGATAGCCACATCGATTCCAGTGGCTGGAGATACCGGTGTGAGGAAGTGGCGTGTAAGTTTTACATGGATCTGAGCTGCGCCAAAATTGACAAACTTGGACTCTCAAACTATGGTATTCAGAGAGTTGCACCCGTGAGTCACAGAAGATCAGCTTTGGCAACTAAGTTAATCATTAATCCCCTTGTTTTTTGCTGGAGAATAATGATAAATTTTATGCCATGTTAAGTTAAGGTTATAGAGGTTATACATACACTATGCCTCTATCTATCATACTGTCGAATCGTCGAACCACTCGAGGATCCAACGGCTCGCACTCACCCATTGATCTACGATGGAAATTCATTATGTGACTTCAGAGCTTCGAGGCTCCATGCCTCACTTGCAACAAACAAATTAAAACTGTTGAAGTAGTGAAGTCCTAAGGACTTGGGTATTAACAGCTTCTCTCCTTCTCCTTGATCGAATGGTTGTGAGAGATTTTGACTCCTCCCAAATGGATCCTGTCTAGTTGGCCCTAAAACAAAGAAATTTCTCCTCTTCTTGCGTTCCTCCCTAGAACTTAATACTCACTATACCTCCCGAGCTTGGACCCTTGAATGGCCTCACCTCCAACGCACACTTTGCACTTATCTCCTGATATTTATCAACACTTAACGAAGTTTTGGGTCTGTGGACACCTTGCACCTTGTCTCCCCTCTGATCTTTTACACTATTCTGAGTGTAAGCACACTCCTTGCACTCACTCTGTGCAGAATCACACTATCTCTCCTCAGCTTGGGAATTTTGAAAGTCACAAGTGCACTCCTTGCGCTCACTCTGTGTGGAATCAAACTATCTTTCCTGAACTTTTAAACCTACGAACAGTTTGGCCTCTGCACACCTTGTGTTGGCAATATGCACTCTTTGGACTAAGATTCGCAAAAGAGAAACGATTGAAACTTATAACTAAATCAATGAATCATTCACTAAAGCATTGAGATACACATTCATACACATAGATAACCACACAACATCTATTCAGTTTTAGAAGAATGAACAAGTTCACAGTCTAATCAAATTGAAAGCAATTCTCTCCTTCTATATTTCTTGAACAATAGTTTACAAAAGTTTCAACAAACTTCAGCAACAATCTTTTCTTTGCATAGATTACATTCATTTATACATGAAGGGGATTCTTGAGCCTTCCCTTCAGACTATTCTAGTACTTTCATATCACAACTAAAATCCTCCTACCTCTAATTGTATTACAGTAAATGAACAATTACAATTTCATATATGAGTCAGCGCTCAAAATATGTACAATCCTACAGTAATTAAGGATAATTACACCATCTAAGAGCATATACAATGGGTTTAGCCTGAAGATACCATGGGATCTTTAATTACAAAGGTCTCAAAATTAAAATGATGTGCCCTCTTTGGGATCCAAACCAGTTACAATGTGTTGGGTTGAATGCTGAGTCATATTCCACTGTGCTTCATTAGATGATGACAGTGATGCTCCTGCATCATACTTCTCTGGAAAAAATATTCATGGACTCCTGTTCATGATATTCTCCACTTATTTTCCTTTCTTTTGGATGTCTACTTCAGTTATCCAACTGTCATCTTCTATTGGATGATTCTTCTATTTAACTAGATATTCATGAACAATATTTCTCCTGGTTCTCTTAGCAATTCTTTCATCTAAAATATTTTCTATCTGAGGCTTCTTTGGTATGGGCATCTGTCACATGCACTAAATCTTCTCTTGATCATATGTTTCTCCTATTTCATTCATCTGTAAGGATATGAGTTTGTTGCATTAAATATTGGTGACATTCCAATGTGTTTTGGCAATTCAATCTCATAAGCATTTGCAACAAACTTTCTGAGGATTTTACAAGGTCCTATCTTCTTCATCTTCAATTTATTATATATCCCTCTTTTCTTCTTTGATTTATTATGTTTTTGTATCTATGGTTGCTATCCTTTCATTGTCCTTTGATTTGATCATGCAATTGATTTATTTATGTAGAGAAATCCTCTGCTCCTGCACTTCAAAATTCATCTAGCCCCAAATATCTCAATTATGAAATTCCTCTTGGATGTATTTCATATACTATATGGAATGGGATCTTACTAGTACTCATGCTTGGTGAGTCATTATATGTAAACTCTGTTTGAGGAAGGATTTGATCCCATTG
Organism: Picea sitchensis; assembly: GCA_010110895.2. Classification (NCBI taxonomy): domain Eukaryota; kingdom Viridiplantae; phylum Streptophyta; class Pinopsida; order Pinales; family Pinaceae; genus Picea; species Picea sitchensis. Next base: position 99,992 of record SNQJ01S0028788.1, read on the forward strand.
ACTTTTATGTTTCGTTACCAAACTTCTTAGTAGATTTCCTCAGATTCTATTCACTATCTTAGTTTGTCCATCTGTCTGAGGGTGATACGCTGAACTAAAAGAAAAAATTATTCCCATATTTTTCCACAAAGTCCTCTAAAAGTGTCCCACAAATTTTGTGTCTCTTTCTGAGACTATACTCCTGGGTAACCCAGGTAATCTCACAATCTCCTTGAAAAACATATTTTCTATGTGAGTAGCATCACTTGTTTTGTGACATAGTATAAAATGTGTCATATTTGAAAATATGTCAACTACTAGAAAGATTGAATCATTTCCCCTTTGGGTTCTTGGAAATCCTAAACTAAAATCCATACTTATAACATCCACGGTCTATTTGGAATAGGCAATGGTTGATACAATCCTGTGTTCTGCTGCTTTCCTTTATCATATTGAAAAATTGTTGATTTTTCCACAAACTTCCTCATATTAGACCTCATTCTTAATCAATAATATAAAGAACTTAATTGCGTATATGTTTTATCATAGCCAAAATGTCCAACCAATCCTCCACTATGTTTTTCCTTTAAAAAATTATCCATCATTGAAAATTTTGGGATACACAAATAGATTCCTTTGAATAAGAATCCTTGTTGGATTATATACTCCATCCATTGCTTCCTATCCCGGGTTTTCACAAGCTTCATAATTTTATTTAAATATAAAATAATATTAATTTTTCTAGGAAACTTCAGAACCTTTTTTGAACTAAATCAATACGTCATTACTTTGACGTATTGACATAACGCATCAGTTTACACACATCCTTAAATTTAATTGTAAAATAATATTAAATTAAATTTAAAAGAAATTCTGATTGACTTGAGAACGTGCTTTGAACGATATCAATGCGTCATTACTTTGACGTATTGACACAACACGTCACCCAGGATCGACGAAGCCTTTAAAAAGGCCACGTGGTTATGCATTATAGAACCCGTCGAATATGAAAAACATATTACATTTCATCCCTACATAAAAGAGATGAAAGGATTCTAGCACTTTAAAAGAGATGAGAGAACTATAGCAGTTTTTTGAATTGTGTCCCTTAAAAGTACTCAAAACTAAAATATGAAAAACAAAAACGGATATCCGTGCAAACTATTTATTTGTTCTTATAATCCTATAAGATGGAAAACTTAACTAATATATTGAATTGAGTGAGAAATAAGGAAGTTTGATGTATTATATAGTTTGTTATTTAGGTAGGGGATATATATTTAAGTAATTTAATTATTAAATGAATAGTGTTTCTTATCCTATAAATAAAGAAGTTTCATATATTAATTTAATATATAATTAAAAATTAAAAAGTGATTTTAAAATTAGATTACTATTATTATTATAAAATTGTAACATAACATAATTAATATTAAAATAAAAAATAATATATAGATATAAGTAAAACTTTATATATTTAAGAAAATTAACCCGAAAACCAAACATTTTACATAACAAGAAAATTTACATTTTTCTTTATGATTACATTACTAATTTAAAAAAATTACACACTAAACAATGTAGAATCTGATGTGATGTATTGAGAAAAATAAAGTAGGAGTATATTAAATATGTATTAAGAACTTGAAAGGGATGACAAACTCAATTGATTATTAATAAACAAAGATGGTAGAGGGATTAAAAAAACATTTATTTAAAAATATTATTAAGAAAACATCAAGTTGGATATTATTTATCAAATTTTAAAAGACATTTATTTAGTGAGATTATTAAGAGAACATCTAATTTGATGTTATTTATTAATTCTTTTTATATCACAAAATGAGGTTACAACTTAAAAACTAAATTAATAATTAAAAAGATAAGTTATTAAATCAATCATTAAGACAAATAATTCAAACAGAGTAGTTAAAATTCTTATAATATAATATATATTTTGGATAGCATGGAAAAATATATATAAAACATAAAGTTATATATATATATATATATATTTTGAAAAATTGAGGTTTTGGTACATGTTTTACTATTATCCAAATTTGAACTGCAATATAAATTTCAATAATCAAACAATGGTTTCTTAACCCAAATTTTACTTAGTTGTAATCTCAAATTTAAATAATACAAATAAATAAGATCGCGGTACAGTAAAATGTGATTTAGTAATAAATGGTGATTGTCAAACCATGGCTCCTCCATTGAAATTTCTTAGTTGTAATTTTAAATTTTAGTAATCCAAATTGGTAGTTATACAGTCTCCCATGACACCCACCGAGCACACACACTCCTTGGGAAGACATAGGGGCATGAGGTGGGCAAGATAACACAAGGGGTATGCAATCAATTGGATGAATGAAGACATGTGGGTGGGAGCAGGAGCACTTTGGGTGCATGATTGTGATGTACGATACCAAGGGGGAACAAAACTTACTTTCCTTAGGAAGCTTGATGGAGACATGGGTTGTGTTTGGAAAAATACGAGGCAACTTGGGTGTGCACCCAAGGAGTGGAACCACCTTCCCTTGGTAACATGGGAGCATCAAAGAAGTTGGATGACCCCATCGACCCACCCATGGGGAGTCTCGTTGATAAATACAAAGAAACCCACAAGACAGGGGGAACACACCCAAGTATGGGGCATCATGGTCAAAGAGACACGACAGTTGATGGGCACACAATTTCATTTGGGAACAACAGTTTCACAAAGTGGCGCGACAATTCGTTTGGGCATGATGGTTCGCAAAGGGGCATGACACACCCAAAGGATGTGACAGATCGTGATGGTGACCATTGGAGTCCCTATAAGAGAATAAGGGTGAAAAACTAAGCAGGGAAGAAGATAATTGAGAAAGAAGGCATAGAGAGAAAGTCAAATGGAAATTTCTAAGGCAAGGAAGAACTAAGGCAGAGTTGTGAATATGGAAGACAAGTAGCCAAGGGTGACACACACCAAGGGATTTTGGGGAATTCTGATATGCAAGTCTAAGTGAGGCATGTTTGACTAAGAACCAAAATCTATGTTAAATTGGTGAAGTTTGTGACAGAGAAGGGACAACAAGTTTGCGGTAGGGTGCACGACTAGAGTGCACCGTAGGAGGTTGTGAAGGTGGTTACAATAGAGAGCCTTGGTGTGATGAATCTATGTATGGGTATCTTGGTTATGTGAGGCAAGTCATGTGACTATGTACAAGTTGTAAACCAAACCAATAGTGCTCATATTGTTACTCTTTCACAATAAAAACACTTTTTCGAGTGTTAGGCATGGCTTGTGTCACCCACACAATTTTTTTATATGTCTCTTGTTTGTTTCACAATTTTTCTCTTGGTTTCTCATGTTCTTGGATATATGCTTAAATGACTAAGTACTAAGCTGTGAACAAGAATGTCTAAGTATACAAGTGAGTTTCACAGAGTTGCAGTGTGACTCCCCCGTAGCCTAGAATGGAGTATGGGTATGCTCTAGGTGAAGAGGCATAATCCAAACGAAGTATTCTTGGTGTTTCCAAATAATAACCTTTGCTCTATCACAAGACCTTCAGAGGTGAATGATCACAATATCTTAATAGGCATCTTGTGGGGTCATGAAAGGTGGTATCAAAGAAAATTTGGTTCTTCACCATTACTGCAGTCATAATAGTTTTGGTCGGGCGCACTTGTTGAGAATAAAGTTTGGGTCCAAGCTTGGTGAGGGTCCAGTCAGGTGGCCTGACCTATCAAAGAGACAACCTGAGCACAAACTTGGTGGTTTGTGATGGAAGTGAGGGACCAAGTTGTGGATGAAGTAATGACCAGTGGGCATGCTTGTGCACACTTTTGAGCAGATCAGGCGTAGAGTTATCAGGGTGAATCAAGAACTTGGGAAAGGAGAACAAATGTAGGAATTTTCGCAGACCTGATCGTTTATTTCATCGCATAACTCATCGCAGAATTTTGAAGAAGTCTTGAGATGAATTCTTGGGTTCCTTGGATGAACCAGTTTCAAGTAGAGTGAGGATACTTGGAGGGCCATCCATGGTTGTGTCACATGCATATGGAAGTGACACTGAGAGGGAGCTCGAGATTGACATAATGAAGGATCAACTCCTTATCTTAGAGAAGATTGTTGACCAGATGATAAATGCAATGTGTCATCATGGTGAGAATGTTGAACATATGGAGACTCATATACGAAATATGAAGCATGGGTTTAATGAAGCCATCTGAGAGTTCCAGGAAACCACGAACTTGATTGTTGAAACCTTGAACAACAACGTCCATGATAGACTCAAGTTAGCGGATGACGCACTTTCCTTAGTCACACATAAGTTGGAGGACCAAGATGACACCATGACCAAGATGAGGATCAATATAAAGGAACTTAATCTATATGAAGGTACTCACAATGCTAAGTTGCTTGATAAATTGTTTTGGGACATTTGGCAGTACTTGGAGTAGTTTAAAGGTAGTTTGGATGAAGCCAAGGTGATCACTACAATGATGTTCTTGACAGGGACTACAAAACTTTGGTGGAGTACTTGGACACCGAGAGAACCATTGAGAAGACTGAAAACTGGGTAGAGATGAACTTAGCCCTAAAGGAAACATTTTTTCCAAGAAACCAAGCATGGATCACAAGAAATCAATTGTTGGTTTTCAGGCATGATACTAGATCCAATCCTACATCAAGGATTTCACATGGCTCATGTTGGATATCAAAGACATGTTGGAAGAAGAAAAAAATTTCCACTTCATGAATGGTCTACATCCATGGGTACAAAGTGAGTTGTGATACTAGAATGTTTATACCCTTGCGACAATGATCACCATAACAAACAAATTGTTCGAATTTAGGGGTGAACTTGAGATAGGTTCTAGGAACAATGAGGATGTATAAGGTGAGAAGCAACCATAAGGGAAGGGGAAGCATACAGACAAAGGAAAGATGAAGATGTCCAATGGAAGTGAGGTTAATTCCAAGAAAATGGATGTAATGAAAGACAAGAAGTCGATTTCATGTTGGATTTGAGCCAAGAAACAATGTGTGAATAATTTTCCCATGAAACAAAAGTTGAATGCTTTGGAGAAGGAAAAAAACCCATCTATTGGGGTATTGTAGGTCTTAAACATGGTCATGGAAGGTGAATCCACAGAGAGAAAAGAGAAAGACAAGAAAAAACATTGCTATGTGTGGGTCGAACTCAACGGGAAGTTAATAACAACCATGGTGCAAAATGGGGCGACTCATATTCTTGAGGGAGGACATGGTGCAGAGGCTTTGGTTGCATCTTGAACTAATAAAAACTACCTTCAAGATAGTAAACAAAGGTGTAGAGAGGGTTGTTGGTGTAGCCAAGGATATCTCATTGAATTTTGGTGGCTAGTGCAACAAGAAAAGTTTCACCATTATTCGTATGGATGATTTCAATGTTGTGTTGGGAGAAGAGTTCATGAGAATGGAAAAGGAAGTAGTTATTACTCACATGAAAAATTTGGCCATTTTCTTAGGGAAGAATCTATGTTTGATTCCTATCGTAAGGAGGAAGGAAGGGGATACGTATATGTCCTCCTTGCAGATGGTTGTTGCAAATAGACATAATAAACAACCTTGTGGGGGAGAACTTGGATAATGTGGGGTGATTATTGGACAACTTGGCATAGAGAATGAAAGGAAAATGGTGTCGATGGAAGGGGGGACTACTGATGTTGAAGACATAGTTGGATATGTGGCTAAAAAACTGGATGTCTTGGATGATTTATATTTCAAGGTTGATGAATTGTAGCAAATTAGATAAATTCACAGAAGCTAGATCAGTTCATTGAACATGAGTAGAGACCATCGATGGACCAATAGGACATGAGGGAGACACAACAACCTTGGTGGAAGGGAACCAAGGAAGTGGTTTATTCCTTCTCTACTGAACCTGGACATGGTGAATGGTTGTATGAACCTAATTTAGAACAAATCGTTGAGGACTGCGAAGGAAGAATTAATTCAGGTCTACCATTTCTTATTTATAGGATGTAGGAGTATAATGAATCTCCACAGATCGCATTCATACATATTGGAGATGATGAAGATGGAGTACCAATCCATCCCCTTCACCTTCAAACAAAAGGCCTATGGGGCGCCTTGAGAAGGTGCCTTGGTGAAGTATGTTGGGAACACAATTGGGTGACTTGATAGATTGGAGGAAATGATGAGTTGGGGATGTGACAAGTTACAAATAGAAAAGGGTTTTTGAACATGAAGATGTGAGTTCTTGATACAAACGAACAATGATTTAAATAGATACCTAATCAACCAAAGAGATAATGGGTTCCAACACACATAAGCATGAGCAGACAAACTGAATTATGAAAGCAATAATAAGTCAATGAGGTGTGACACTTCATACACATGTAACTTCCTAAGGGGAGTTTTCCTTGAAAAACAAAATTGTGGAGACAATATTTGTTGAGTGGTGACGACATCGATGGATCGAAGGAATCATGGAGATCGATGGATGTTTCCATTGATGGAAAAAAGTTGGAGTGGGGGATAATTTAAGGTCTCTTGTGAAATCCACCAAGATCATGTACTCTTTGGAAAAATTTGGGGATGAGTCGGGAAAGAGAACACAAGGGGAATGCGATTGGTTGGGTTAACAAAGATATGTGGGTGTGAGTAGGAGAACCTTGGGCACATGATGGTAACGTATGACACCAAGGGGGAACATAACTTAATTTACTTAGGAAGGTTGATGGACACTTGGGTTGTGTTTTGGAAAGGAAGGGGTAGCTTGGGCGTGTGCCCAATGATTGGACCTGCCTATCCTTGGCATCATGTGCATGTCATAGAGTTTGAATGACCCCATCGACACAACCATGGAGAGTCTCGTTGATTGGAACAATGAAACACATAAGGAAAGGGGCACAATAGAAAGGATGGTTGATGGGAGCACAAGTTTGTTTTGGTGCACTAGGTATGTGAAGGTGCATGACGATTCGTTTGGGTGTGATGGTTTCTGAAGGGTTGCGACACACCCAAAGGACATGACGGTTCATGATGGTGACCTTTAGAGTCCCTATAAGAGAAAAAGGGCCCACATCCAAGGAGGGTATAAGAGAATTGGGAAAGAATGCACAGAGAGAAAGTTTGAGGTAAAGTTATAATGAAAGGCATAACCGAGGTAGAGTTTCGAAGATAGAAGAGAAGTAGTTAAGGGTGGAACACAATAGGATATTTTGGGGGAAGTCTAAAATGTAGGTATGAGTGAGGCATGTGTTAGGTAAAATCAAAGTCTGTGTTAATGTTGTGAAGTGTGTGACAGAGAAGGGACAACGATTATGTGGTATGGTGCATAAATAGTGTGCATCATAGGAGGTTGTGATAGTGGTTATGATAGAGACTGTTGGTGTGACAAATATGTGTATTAGTTTCTTGGTTAGGTAAGTTGATTCATATTACTCGATCTAATTTGTAAACCAAATCGATTGTGCTCATATTGTAACTATTTCACAATAACAAGACTTAGCTGAGTGTTAGGCATGGTTTGTTCTGCCCACCCTATTTCTATGTATGTCTCTTGTTTTTTTTGCAATGTTTCTCTTGGTTTCTCATATTCTTGGATGCATAATTAAATGACTAAGTATTGTTAAGTTGTTAACAATATTGTCTAAGTATACAAATCAGTTGCACAAAGTTGGAGTGTGACTCCCCCATATCCTAGAACACACTATGGGTATGGTCTAGGTAAAGAGGCATAGTCTAGATGAAATATTCTTCGTGTTGCTAAGAATCCATGTAAGAAATATACAATGTCGCATGCCTTTAGGAGGTGAATGATCAAAATATATGAACAAACATCCCATGGGGTCGTGACAGTAACTTCAACGATGGTAAATTGTGATTTAAAGGTTTTTTTTCTTAAAATTCCTTCAACTTTTGAATTAAAATTGCGGTAGATCCATTTTCAAAAAACATTGGCATATTAATTTTAAAGAGAAACTTGTTCCACTTGAGATGCTCCACATTTCGAGTAACCATTATCAAGTGGCATGTAGAAAATACTTTGTAATTGAACATTGAAAATCTATTTATACCTTTATTAGAAAGAGAGAGAGATTAAGATTACTTACCATAACTTATTAGTAATTTATATTATTTAGCATTCAATTTTACTTGTGGAATTCGTAATTTATATTAAAAAATAAATCTATTAAAATATGTTTTCCCTTTTTAAGTGAAATTCACCTTTTCCTTCAACTAAGCTCCATGAACTCCTTTTCGAGAGGGTTATGCTTAGATCTTCACTTGAACTTCAAAACATGTAAAAATAAAAATAAAAATTCAATAAACATTAAATATTTCACAATTAAAATTCATAAATATAAGTTTCAATCTAATCTATAAAAATTTGGAGTAATTGTCGTTATTAGTAATTTTTAAGAGAAATTAGGAAAATTATGTTATAAAAGTTGTATCTCATGGTTAAGTAGTAAATTACAAAAAAAATCGTTATGATTTTTCGGGCATGATCAACATCTTTACAAATTTTACAAATATTGCATCCCAATGATTCTTGTTCTTGTTATAAGTTGAAAGTATATATAAATTAAAGAAAACTATTAATATTCTAATTGATTTAGAAAACATTGAAATTATTTGAAAACATGATGGTTGGTTGCTTCTTCCTTCCCATGCTTGGAAGGAAGAGAATTCTTATTCTCAAGATCCATATCTTAACATCTGATGAATTGTTTCATCTTCCTTTAACTTTTCTTAGACTGAATTTGTAGAGATTCTATTATTAAAGGTTATTGATTGTGAATCATTTCTCAAGTTGATAACCATATATCTTAGCATGTTGCATTCAACCTCCAATTCATCATTGTTCCACTTCTACAAGACAAGGGTGTTCATAAATGTTTTAGTTTGGAAAGTGCATTTATGTTCATTCTTGTGTACCTTGGAGGTCACATAGAATATAGATATTTTATTACATTTTATTGACTACTCATGGTTTCTCATAATTCTTATGAATTACTACGCTTCCTTCTGATCCATGTTGACAACAAACTAAATAAAATACATAGACTTGAATGATGCTTCCCATGGTTTAACCCAATGCATAGGGAAAATATAATCAAGGAGTCCCTTTTTTCAAAAGGTGACCCCCTATTCCATCAATAGTAGTGAAAATAGTTGAAACAAAAATGGTCCTATACCAAGAAGAAAGATAATTAAAAGACCAAGGCTCATAGTAGACCATAGAAATTTCACCCACAAGAGGAATCCCTTGACACATAAGAATACCAAAAAAATTGATAAGACTTCCAAATAAACAAAAGTCTCAAAGGAAAACCATAGCAAAGAAAATGAAGCACCTAATACAAACCACACATAAAGTGTGTCTATCCACCAAGAGATAATGTCACGAAAAAAAATCGCTCCCAATGATGTCAAAATCCCACAATTGCAAAGAGATCCTTCAATAGAGGGTTCAAATAAGTGAACAACTTAACTTCGAGCATGCACAAGGAGGAATTGCCCATACTTTCATATATAGGCTTTTAAAGAGTAAATTTTTTTATCATTTAAAATGCATGTCTAATTTTTTTTTAAAGGTGTGATAAATCAATATCTATTTCACTTAAAATTAATAAACATTATTATAAATCAATATTAATAGAAATAGAAATTAATAACCATCATCATTATTAATAATGCAATTTTGATTATTGTTAAGATATTTATATTAAGATTGTAATCATATTTCTATATAAACTTTTAATGTAAATGTGACATTTTTCTTTTTATTATTTTATATAACAATTTTTAGATTAAATACATGTATTTAATTATATATATATAATTTAAATAAATATATGATAATATAAATGTTAAATAAGTGACTATATCTTATTTATATCTTATTTATGTTAAGTTATAGATGTACTTAGCTCCTCTAGAATTTTAGGAAAATATTAATAGTAATATACCAAAGAAATTGATAAGACTTCCAAAGAAACTAAAGTCTCAAGCACCTAATACAAACCAGATACAAAATGCATCTATCTACTAAGAGATAATGCCACGAAACAAAATTGCCCTCAATGATGTTAAAATCTTGCAAAGTGATCCTTCAATAGAGGGTTCAAATAAGAGATCAGACTTAATTTCTAGCATGGACAATGAGGAAATTCTCGTACTTTCATATATTTTTTCCAGAAATGAAAATTACTCTTATATTTATAACAAATATAAACAGGTTACATTGCACATCTTTGATCAGTAACTTATGAGGCTGAAAGGGCTCTATTGGCTGATTGTGTCCAAACTTTTTTCCAAAAACAGAACAAAAAGTGACAGTCGATGTTAATCAGAAACCACCACCCATATAACGACATCCCTGAGATACCAAGATCCTTTAACAGTCAAAAAAGAACTCCATAAATTATAGTGACAGAGCCTCCACTTCGTGATAAGAACCTTCCAGGTTTATGGAGTGATGTCCAAAAACATTAATGTACAGAAATTTGATGTCCAACGTGTTATCAGTCCACATTGAATAAACTATCTGGCCTAAATGCTCATTGTCCAGGAGGGCTCTTTTCGACAGATCATCTATCATTTTATTAAAAACCTTGTAGGAGTGAGTGAAGGTGAGGTCATTAAAGTGGTTGTGCAACCTAGTAATGTGATCCTTCCAACCATCCAACATGATGTTGTTTAGCTTTCCTCCACCATTGCACCAATCAATCACCAATTTTGAGTCCCCAATGATCTGGATCGAGTGGATATTGAGGATATTTTCTAGTAGGAGTGTCATACATACTCCAATCAACTCCTCTCTGTTGTTTGAGTCTACACCCAAATTAAAATTCCACCTGATAATAATATTTTGATCATATTGAATGACCCCGCCTGCATCGCTACTCTGTATATTGCTTGAGGTTGCCCCATAGAACCAGTTGACCGTCCTTTGTAGAAATGGAGGAACTATGGGCTTTGTAGTTGTTTTTTTCCCCTGTAGGGCCTTACATGCTTTGTATCTAGAAACATATTTATTTTCCACCACCATCGGAGGAGTGGAGCCACCATTAAAAATGAGAGTATTACGCTCAATCCATATAACCCAACAAACAACCATTGGAATAGTAATATGGGAGTGATATTTCTTGTTCAGTTCTGTAAGACAATCCACAACTGAGTTTCCCTTCCAATTCAGAGAGATTTCTAAAGTGTCTTCTATAAGATTCCACACCTGTCATGTGAATGGACATGTGACAAAAAGATGGTGGGTAGTCTCTTGATTTCATCGGCACAAAACATAGAAACCTGGTCCTTCCCAACCCCGTTCCACCAAGGCGTCCCAGGTAAGAATTTTCTTCTTCATAAGCAACCAGAAAAAGCATTTCATTTTCAATTTGCCACTTCCATATTTTTAAAACCCAATCTTAAATAGGTTGTCCCCAAATAACTTTAGAAACAACTTTATACAATTTTTTTACCATTGGATAGCCAGTGTCGTCTCCCCCATACCATCTTGGTTCATCCTCCTTGTGCCCAATAACAGTGCCAGATTCTGCGAGCGAGGGATTAAAACTTTCCCAAATGTGTGTTTGATCACCAATTAATCCCAGTTGTTGTGAGTCTTTCCAGTAAGACTGCGAGGGCGCCAAAGGGGATTGGTTCTTGGCTTGGTAAAGAAAGGTTAAACCTCTTCTTTTTAATGCATTCAATAAAGGATTCGACAGAAAGGATAGGTTTACAAGGCCCACGATCTGATCCCTACCCACCTGGATCGCGCTTCCATTTCTGGTCTTCCAGCAGAGCCAGTGATCCAATAAATGTTTTGACTTGAGTAAATGCCTCCAAACAGGAGAGGATACACCAATTGAATTTGTTTCCATTCTGAACCAAAGTGAGATAGACTCAAAAGGGATGTATTTCTCTTTGATTACCTTTTTCCAAATCTCTACTATGGTTATCCCACGCCAGAGGGTTTTCGCCGCCAATACTTTTGCAGTACTGCCATGGTTTTCTCGACCCCGAAATGCCCAGCGACTCGACTGTAGTGCGCCTCCCAAATCATCTTGGCACGCTCGCTTGAAGGAACACAAAGGTGTCCCAAGTGACAAAGTAGGGCATCCTGGAGGTGAAAATTGGGAACTTGGTTTCCCTCCAAGAGTGTATTGTATGTGTGGCCGAATTCTGGATCACTTGTGTAGAGAAGCGGCCAATCAGAAGTCTCATGCCCACAAGAGTTGAGCACAGTGATTAGTGCCACGATGGGTGGTCGACTGAGGCAGTCTGCAACATTATCGGTGCTGCCTTTTTTGTACTTAATGTTCAAATGAAACTGTTGCAGGTATGTGGACCACTTCTGATGGCGATCGTTCTGCAACTTCCCTTATGTCTGTATGAACTGCAGGGGTCGGTAGTCTGTGTGGAGGACCATTTCCTTTCCCAAAATGTAATGCTTCCATTGCCGACAAGCCTGCACAATGGAATACATTTCTTTGTCATAAGTGGGA
>SNQJ01S0028788.1:115399-127612 GCA_010110895.2 Picea sitchensis
GAAATGAAGTCTTATTTCCGTTGCATCTCTGCGTTTATGTGTATTTATGTATTTCATTGTGTTCCTACATAAATCTGGATCAAAAATACCGTTGCACCCTTCATCTGATCAAACAGATCATCAATCCTTGGCAACAGATATTGATTCTTGATCATTGCCTTGTTCAATTGATGATAGTCAATGCAGAGTCTCCAAAACCCATTCTTCTTCCATATGAAGATAACAGGCACACCCCATGGTGACACACTTGGATGTAAGTCCCAAGTCTAGAAACTCCTTCAGCTCCATTTTCAACTCCTGTAACTTCGAGGTCGACATTTGATAAGGTGTTCTTGCTATCGCTTTAGTCCCCATTTTTAGGTCTATGGTAAAATCCAATTCCCTCTCCAGAGGCATCCCAAGTAACTCCTCTGGGAATATGTTTGAAAACTCTCTCACCGCCATAAGGTGTTCTAGACCATTCACTACTCCCTTCTCGTTTAATGCAATGATCACATAAACCTTACACCCCTTGCGCATGCTCTTGTGTAGCTACAAGAAAGAGATGAACCTCAGAGAAAATCCCTGGTTCCGACCTACAATCACACGTCTGTGTTCCTCATCATCGATAAGATTAACCATTTCATATTACAGTTGAGTATCGCCTCATAAGATTCCAACCAGGCCATCGTGACGTATAGGTTGGCCCTAGTGACAAACTCTCCTAGGTTAAGTCTACAACCTATAACCTTCCCACCAACCTTTTGTTTGGCTCCCAAAGCCATTTCTACAAAGAGAAGTTCATCCTGTTTAAGTTCCTTTACCTTAATTCAAATTAGTGCTGCCCCAGAAATAATATTCTTTGTAGCACTGGGATCTATAAAAATACTAAGGGTCTAGTCAGTGATGGTACCTAACGTCTCGAGCATAGTCGATTGGTGGTCTTCCTCGTGGTTATTCACCACTGCATGACTCTGATGGGCCTTGCCCAAGTCTGCCACGATAGCGGGTCCAACTGATCCATATTCTCTAGTCCTCTCCACTGGGCAGTCGCAGTGGTAATGTCACTCCCCACACATCCAACACCCTTTATTCAGTCCAGTACCCCGGGTACCCGAAGTAGAAGCTGACGACCCACCAGCCTGGAATCCTGGTCTGTTCTGCTGAACAGGCCTAAACTGCTACTATTGCGGTCGACGCTACTGTTGGTGATGTGGTACTTCGTAAGGAGTCCATTGTTGAGGCACTGGTCTCACTGGAGTCCTACTCCGACCCCCGTTGATAATATCCTCCTCCGTTATGAGGGCCTTCAGATCAACATCATGTAAGTTTTGAGACCTCATAATCCTAAGCTTTGCATGAATGTTGACATTAAGGCCAAACATGAACCTGTTGACCTTAATTTTCTCGGTATACGGGTGCAGAGCATACCGAAGCATCTCCATAAAATGGGCCTCATACTTGGGCACCATGTGGCCTCCCTATCACAAGGCATTGTACTCGTTGAGTTGACGCTTAATGAATTCCTCAGAAGATACCTCTCCCAGAACTCTTCCTCGAACATTTCCCATGACACATCTTTGACTTCCATGTTCAATTGAAGTAGGAGCGTCTTCCACCATAGAAGAACGATCCCTTTTCAGTTGAAAGACCACCCTGCAGACCTTCATGCTGGAGGTCATAATCGTGAAGCGTTAATCACATCACCAAGATCTATAGCCATGCCTCGACGGCTGAGACGTCCATGACACTCATGGACTTGAGAAATTATCCCTCTTGAGTTCTCAGTGAAGCTAAAGGTACTAGCTGGGGCATGCCATGGACCTAGACAAGTATAGGCACCCTCGCCTCATCTCAGTACAGATGGTGAATCAAGGCCTTTGACAATCTCTGGAAGGACCTTGTAATACCATCATCATCCCTTACAACAATCAAATCTAGCCCAAGGACTCGTTCTTCCTCTTGGGGGTTAGACTTCGAGGGCATGGGCACCTCTGGGGGCATTGCACCTCCTTCCATGGCACCACGTTGGGAAACTCTATGGCTTCCTCTAATAGAGATCACCGCATGGACATGTTAAAGTTTTAATTAGCACTAGGTTATTACTCAAGGGTTTACTGTAGTGGAAAGCATGGAAATCCAAAGTAACAGGGTTGAACCTGATCTGATGTCATATGTAATGCCCCCATCATTACGACAACATGCAACGCAAAACAAGTGCAATTATTTTCTTTTTTTTTAGCAAGAATGTAACAATGACCACACTCAAGAAACACAACTCGATGACGAACACAATGCAAGCAATCCAGGCAACATACATCACAACAACCCGACAGACTAGCGTGCATGCCATGGGATGTAACATACGAAAATCAAGTAGACCATCAAAACGACTACCTCCCCGTCCTACCCTACAGGGATAGGACCTCCAAGACACATAAGCAACATCAATCAGTCCAACACAACAACTCCACGGTAAGTAGTTAGAACCCTCCCGATGAACGAGAGATCACTATTAAATGTTACAACAGGTACAACCTCAAAAACAAACAACAACATTCACATCGGAAGGTGCATGACCTTAATCCATGTTTCGTATGCGCTATCGATCAATGCACTCAATGATCCAAAATTAAGGATTCATGTTGTCGATGTGATGAGCACACAATAATCCCAAGCGCAAACGACATCTAACCCTTTAACCCAAGAAAAAATCAACGCTCTAGGAGACCGAATTAACTGTCAAAAACATGAAGACTATACACCAACACCCAATCACAAGTAAAAAAGNAACTGTCAAAAAACATGAAGACTATACACCAACACCCAATCACAAGTAAAAAAGATGCAAGGTGACATCATCCATTAATTAAATTGCGCAACTAGCTGACAAATTTGTTTCTTTCTTAAGAGGCACTTTTTATCAACAAAGTGTCCCACACTATAAAACATAGATAATTTGAGTAATATCTATAAAATTCATGTGCATGGATTTTCTATTTTAATTCTCTATATAGTGGAAGTAATATGTAGGTGTTTGCTTAGCCACATATATATATATAGAGAGAAAATAGTTATATATAGAGAAAAGAGTTAGACAACTAATGATAGGTAAAAGGAAAACTTGCATCTCACAATGAAACTCTAGAAAATAATTGAAGAACTTAATAGTTATATCTCACAATATGTTCATCAACTTTGGTGAACACTTATCAACATCTGTACTATGTAATTTTAGTTTTATAAATAAAGTTAAATTGTTTCAAATGTGAAAAGGAAAAATGAATGTGTGATGAAATATCACATTACACCTTTTAAAAGCTGGTACGAAAAAAAGATACATTGGCATATAAGGAAAAATACACACAATTAAACGTTGATATAAAAATGGATATAATTACAGGATTGATACACGTAATTACAAGACTAACATAGGAATTAAAACATTGATATAAAGAAACGATGCATGGAAATACCAAACTGTTATAGAAATAAAGAACTGACAGAAGGTCGGTTGACAAGAAAATGTTTCCATAGTAAACTCAGACTGCTCATGTGAAAAAGTAGGATTTCACGTTAACTCTAAAACAAACCTGAGAATTCTTTACCAGAGCACGGATCATGTTGTGTAAAAACGTTTCTTGTACACAAATTGGTGTCTGTAGTGATATCATGGTCTATCAATGTTATCGCTATCTTTTAATAACTGGTTTCCTAGCAATGATGTGTTGTCCATTAATATATCACTATCTATTAAATAGTCGCAGAGTTGAATATGATAATGTTGTCTATTTAAAAAGGGATTAACAATATATCGCTATCTATTTAAAAGGAAGTCACAGAGTTAAATTTATGATTTTGTTTAAGTGCAGAAATAATTGAACGCATAAAATGAACGCAGATATTCATTGAACGTAGAGATAAGTTGTTTACGTGTAGAGATAAATGGAACACAACATATACATTGAACACATATATACAATGAACCCAGAGTTAAGTTGTTTAAGTGCAGAGGTAAATGGAACGCAGATAAAATCTATAAAATAAAATCGCTATAAACTGGTAAATCACTGTCAACAATAAATGTTATCTCGTAAGGATATTGCTAGGTAAAAACGTGGTAAAAAACTAGATGAAAAGGCTGTGTAAACACTAGGTGAAATCGCCTAGAAATTCATGGTGAAAATCTTGTGTAAAGGCTGGTAAATCACAAATGTAGATAAAAGCAACCATTTACCCTCTTTTCTTTTTAACTAAAAATTCAATTAGCAAAAGTAGATAAAACAACTATTACCCCTTTTTAAAAATTGAATCCTTCATTATAATTTTTACTTTAATAATTAAAGTTTGAATTTCTTTACCCCCTTCTTGTTATATGTCTAATTATTTTTGTTCGGAGGTTCTGCTTAGACTTAGGTTTTAAATTCACTAGGCTGTGCGCCATTTTTAAGGGAAAAACAGTTTTTAACTTAACATATCATTCATTTTAAGGCCGACTAGGTCCTAAGGAGGCATAGTTTTCTAGGCACTAGGTTTATTCACTTACCAGTTAAAATCGCGATGTGCCCTTCAAGACGCACTACGTGCTCCAAGGGTGCCACTCGCCTCTTTCTATTTTCCTTGCGCAAGGTTCCCTTCAAGATGCACTATGTTCTCCAAGGGTGCCACTCACCTCTTTCTATTTTCTTTGTGCGACGTTCCGTTCAAGACGCACTACATGCTCCAAGGGTGCGACTCGCCTCTTGACTAACTTGGTGGACGTCAAACCCTTGGAGTCAATACTCCACCAGGTGATCTTGTGGGAGACTAAGGGCCTCTAAGGAATAAGGCCCCTGTCTTATTACACACCCCTTAGAATCATTGGGAGAAACTGTCACAGTCTGCCCTCATGACATCATGGGTCTTATCGAACTAGGTAATTGTTAACCTATAGTTCGAGACATGGTGGGAGTTCTAGTAGGTTGTGGTAAGTTTGTTGTCACACCTCTCCCTCAATGTCTCTAGTTGTCATGCGTGACCCCTCTACTCCTTATGTGAGTCTAGTCAGCAAGCTATCGTCATCTTGCATCCATTAGAGAATCATGTCAGTAATAATAATCAATCATCATAACATCTAATCACATGTACATATATCACATCAACAACATTCAAACCCAACAATCCACTCCCTGACTCGATCTGGAGTCCAAGGGGTTTCACCGATGCCTCTGCATCCTCGAGGTCCAAAGTCCTGCACACATAGGAGAACCCAATCAATAGCACTTGTCTATGTAAATACAACCAAATAACATATCATCAAATCCATAATATCTCATAATCATAATCAAAACGACCAATAGATATAATAACCCAGATCACTTGCAAGCAAGTGTCCTCAAGAATAGGTTCCCTCACTGCACACAAGAGCGAGATGTTACAATATGCTCGTGGGATATATCCAAGGCAACAATGCAGGTGTCAAAGTCTTGGCTGAAGGTGTGGGTCATTTGGGACAGAAGTGAGAAGGAGTAGGGTGAGTGGGTGCTTACGAAAGAGATTATGAGAGAGTGGTATCAATCCAATGAGTGTGAAGAGAGGAATATAGTGGGAAAGGTCCCAAATAAGGGTGTCAAATAGGGTGGGTGGGTCCATTAAAAAAAAGGCTTGTGAGAGAGTGGTATCACTACGATCAATGCAAAGAGATGAATCCAATGGGATATATCCAAAACAAGGGTATCATTGGGTCACTAATTTTTTTTTTTTTTATATTATTACTCCTGTTGATTTATACTCCTATTTGAATAATATTGTAGAGAAAGAATGCCCAAATTCGTAATAGTTAAAAATGTGTAGGAATTTCACAACATGAATACATGAAGCATTTCTACACTAGTGGATGTGAAAAATTTCTACTCTGTATTTTTATTTTTTTTGTCGTATTGTTATTTTGTTCTATTCTGGTAGCAAGTGTTAGGGTTATCATGGTTCCTATAGACAAGGGATTTTCATGTGCTATAACTCTCTGATATATTGGTAAGGTCCAAGAGTAGTACTTGAACCAATATCTTAAGGCTCTAACTAAGGAGGATAGACCGTACCCTAATCCATACTACCTAATTACCTAAGTACATCAGAGTAGTCTTCCTAAGTGTTGTTCCCAATGCCACTATAGCAGCCAGGTAGTCAATTGGCTGATCTACAACTAATTTGAAGAGACCTATGGGACTGCCTATATGCCTAAGGGTACGTGGGATTGAACGATCATGTACAAGTGTTGCCTAATGCAATACTACTCAAAGGGGTACTACCAAGTGTTACACATGTTTCCAACTAGGTGAAATTATGTGTTTTGAGCAACCACATGAAAGCATGTGTATTTTTTGTTTGTAGTCTTCCCCGACCACAATTTTACCAACCAAATGATATATCGCTATACTTTAAATATGTAAACAAATATCTCTATCCTGAAAAAGAAAATTTCTAAAATTCTATAGAGAAAAGTTCTCTGATACCACCTATAAGGAAATATGGAGAGTAAAAATATGAATTTTCACAATCGTTAACATAAATAACAAAATAGTAAGCACAAAGACATAGTTGATATAGAAATGAGACCTTTGTTATATTAAGAGAAAATTTCACTTGGCTCTTCAAGGGGAAAACCTCTGATATATAAAATCTCAATTACAAAATGAATTCATAAGACAAACAATTTTCATTCTTTCTACCACTATTTATATTATTTCTACCTTCTAGAGAACATTCTATAGGATTAGCATTCTAGAGGTGGAACCTTTTCGTAATCCTTCTTACAATAGACATGTTCAAATTATTACATAAGAATTATTTACTAATGTTGACATTTATTACATAGTGGAATATATTATTCTATCTACTTGAGGGTTAGGGTGATTAGGACCCTCACAAAGGGAGATGTGGATGATGAAGTCATTAGATAGACTATTGTATGAACAACTTCTGCCTAACATTTTGTGCTTAACCCCTTCACATGTAACATAAATATTTTCCTTCCCATTAAAGTTGCATTCATTCTTTCTATGAACCCAATCTCTTGTAAAGTATAATAATTTGTCAACTACCTCTTTATTCCATTTTTCTTGCAATAACCATTGAATTCATTTCAAGTGAATTCTCCTCTATTATATGGTCTCAATGTGGCAATCTTTTCTTTACAAGGATTTTCAACTAAGCGTTGAAAAATTATGATTTTTTTCCAATGCTTTTTATTTATCTTTCAAAAATAATACCCAATTCATTATTGTAAAATCATTAATTAAAATAATGAAGTACTTCCATCCACTAGGAGAAGATTCCATAAGACCACAAATGTCACTATGGATAAGTCATACACATTTGTTTGCTAGCCATGTACTTGTGAGAAAATGATCTMTCTTTTGTTTGTAAATGATACAAGCTTCACACTTAGTAGTTTCCTTTATGAAAGTAGTAAATCCTTTAATTGTCTCTTCTATCTTAAGCTTACTAAAGATTTCAAAATTCAAGTAGGCAAACCTGTAATTCCATAACCTTAAGGAGCTAGGGGATAAATCCATTGATGTTGGAAAATTATGTGTGTGATGAAGGATCATGTCTTGTATCCTTAAAATATTCTCATCTTCATAACCCTTCATTACTATTTTGAAATTATGTCTTGACTAAATTGATTTTAATCCAGTGATCTTCCATGATAATCTTAGGACCTCATTGTCTAACTAGGACCAAGGAAAATAAATGTTTTTAAAGATTGGAACATACCAAACATTGGAAAGTAACACTYCATTAATTCATGGAATATAAAAGTGGACTAATAATTTTTTGTAATAGTATGGTTTGTGTTGAATATTTCAAATAAATTGGATTAWGTTCCATACCTTCATATGTCTAAAAATAATATTTTGTGTACCACATATGTTGAGTAGCCCCTGTATCTAGTATCCAATCATTTTCATAATTCTTTCTCGTCATCTTGTTGGTGGAAAATGAATACACAAAGTCTAAGTCTATCTCTTGATCAACTATCAACACATATTCAAAATTATTTATTTTATTATTTGCATACTAGGGTTCAAGTTGAAGAATTAGACTTACAATGTTGTTGAGGATCTTGAGATCTCCTAAAATATTGTTGATTTTGATTATTTCTTCTTCTTACTTTGACTCTACCATGGACACAACCATATTCTTGATTTCTTTGATTATTTAATATTTCTCTTCCTTTATAATTTTGAGTGTAAGTTGCTCTTCCTATTGTACTTTCATTATAAGTGCCTCTTCCTCTTAAACTTTCTCCTTTTCCTTTTTCTTGAGTTGGTAAAGAGAAAATTTCCCTCATTTTCTTCTTTTTACCCAATGTCTTATCATGTTAGACCAACAAGTCATTAAGAGAATCAAAAGTTTGATTCTCCAATTTATTAGCAATTTGTAATGTTTTCAGAAAAATGTTTAAAATAGGGTGGAAAACCATTGATCAAAATTATAGTCAATTTTTTTTTCCATATCCTTAGATCTAGATTTTAGTATCTCTAATATGATATTTTTTAAAAGAGAGATGTATCCCAACACATCTCTATGTTAGTCAATCTTTGTTTAAGAAGCTTTATATGAAGATCAATTTGTTTTAGGTTGAGTATCAAATATTTTCTTAAAAAAATTCCATACATTCCAAGTATCAATTGCATTTTCAATGTGTATAAACATTTTTTTGATTATAGAAGATCTCAAATGCATTTTTATCTTTCAATTTTCATTTTGCCAATTTTGTATTATTAATAGACATAAATGAAGTTTTATCTCCACTACATAAATCTTTCCAAAACTAAATATAAATTAATGTGTTTTCAATATAATGATTCCACGTCTTGTAGTTCTTGGGTCCATCCAGATTGTCTTAATCAATAAATAAGTTAACCAATAATAAATAAGTTAACCAATAACATGATGATTTTAGTATTTTGTGCACACAATCCAAGAATGAAGAATCTGAAGCACAAAAAAACACTGCACAAACTAAAAAAACACTTCACAAACTTGATACAGGTTTGGCCTTGACTCTCTCGACAGATCTGCTTCAACCTTGACCTAACGAGAAAGCCGGAGAGATTCGAACATTCAGCCAGTTTACTCAAACAAACAATTTTATTAATCACAAAGAAATTATTACATCACACAGATAGAGGCAGAGTGTATATATAACCTCTATAACCTTACATTAACATGGCAGAAACTTTATCATTATTTTCCAGCAAACAACGAGGGGCTTAACGATTAATTTAGTTGCCAAAGCTGATCTGCTCCGACTGACGGGTGCAATTCTCTCAATACCATAGTTTGAGAGTCCAAGATTGTCAATTTTGGCGCAGCTGAGATCCACGTAAAACTTACACGCCACTTCCTCGCACCGATATCTCCAGCCACCGGAATCGATGTGACTATCGCAGACACTACAAGTGTGTGCTTTGCCCTTTAAATCACCAGTCATAGAACTTATCACAAAACCCGACACTAATTTTAGTTTGTGTTTTGCGTGCCCACCGAAGTTGAGTATTTGAGGGAGCGCCATACACAAGGGATGAAGCCTTAAGTCACGCTTCTCAGTTTCGAACACATAACCTTTCACCACATCCGAGCAGGCGTTACAGCGACGCCTGAGATACGTTTTGGGACGAAATTTAAGGCCCACATCGCTGCGAAACGGGTGTTGGAAGGCATCAGGAAGGGTGGCGCAGGCCTCGTGCAGAGTGAACTCGTGGCAAGATTTAAACTTGCACGTGTAACCGATGTTGGCCCCATATTCTTCGCATCCGCTGCATTTGTACGCCAGAAGGCCCTCCGACCGCAAGAGCTCATGGGCATGGCGTTTAGGGTTAAACGTTACTCCCTGCTCTTCCTCTCCCTCTTCCTGTTCTCTATCATCTCCGGCTGTTGCAATTGGATCCGAACTCGCCATGAAGGAGAAGTAATAAAGACGGACCAAATTTCTCTCAAACAGACTGCACAGGAAAATGATATTAGGGTCACTGTGCCAGCATTAGCCTTGTCTAATCATTATTTATATGAAATAAGAGGATGATTCGATTTGGGTATTATCATTAAGAAATAAGAAGATGATTCGATTTGGGAAACATTAAGCATAATGCAGTGAGGCAATCTATTGGGTGTGTTATATTTGTTAATTTATCTAATCTATAGGATGTATTAGATTGAGGGAAACTAGCAGTCACCCAATCAATAGTTCATTACATGATGTTTAATATTTACAATAAAATATTAAATTTCCAAACTTTTGATTTAATGATTATTTAGATTAATTATACGAGCAGAATAATTCACTATATAATATTTAAAAAATATATTAAATTTTCAAGAGGTAAGGCAGGTCAGTCAAGTCAGGCAGGGCAGGGCAGGATTTGCAAGTGACAATGGCAGGACTGGCCGGTGACAATGGCAGGGTTGGCAGGCAGTTAAGTCAAGTCAGTCAGGTGTGATATTACGGGCTCACAGGAAACAATCAGGGACGACTTCAACTAAAAGGAAACAACTAGGAACAGCTTCGAGTTGGTGTGACGCCCTTAAGATTCTGATATATAGATTATTTATATGAATTGAGAAAATAATTTTATTTGGAAAACATTAAAGATTATTTAAATTATTTATATGACTTGAGAAACAACTCCATTAAAGATTATTTAGATGAAATGACAAGACAATTTTATTTGGAAAACAATAAACAAAACCAATATAGATAAATAATATATTTGGACAATCTATCTACATAAATAATATATATAGGCCATAGAGCACAACTCCATTTAGGAAACATTAAAGATTATTTAAATGAGGTGAAAGGACAATTTTATTTGGAAAATAATATTAAAAAACAATATAAATAAATAATATATTTGGGCAATCTACATAGATAAATAATATATAAGTCATAGAACACATAAAACAAAATCAATAAGTAAGTAGCTTATTACATGATGATTAATGTTTCCATGAAATTATTAACCTTTTCACACTGATAATAAAAAAATAACGTACTTACACTTGTCCTTGTCCTTACCTTCTTGTCTTTATTTCAACACCTCAAGAATGCGATTTGTCCTTACCTTCTTGTCTTTATTTCAACCACTCGAGAATGAGATTTGAGAGAATCTTAAGTCAATGCAATCATAATCACAGTCACATGCGATACCAACAAATAGTTCAGCCTTCAAGGCCTACATATGACATCAAATCATATTCAGCATGAGAACTTAAGTCAATGCAATCATAATCATAATCACATGCGATTCCAACAAATGGCCTTCAAAGCCTACATATCACATCAAATCATATTCAACATCATGGAATATTCAGGGTATATTACTTTTTAAAATTTTTAAAATTTTCAAAACATATTCAGTGTCATGGGCTTTCAAACTTTTTTAAATTTTTTCAACATAGTATTTAGGGTATATTATTATAGATATTTTTCTAAAACTCTAGAGTAGTTAAGTATATCTATAATTTAACATAAATAAGATATGTTCATCTATTTGTCATATATATATATATATATATATAATTTATAATAATTTATTTTTTAAGATCACGGTTAAGCTACATCAAATTGGTGTAGGAGATTTTCTTGTTTGTGAGATAAGGGATCCTGTCTATCCAACAATTTGACTCGTTACTAAAGTATACATACCCTACCCCTTTTAGATTTGAACTTATGACATTTTAAGAGGAAACACATGTTCTTAAACAAACGAACTTATTACATAATATTTAATGTTTAAAAAAAAAAATTCAAATATATGAATTAAGAAGATAATTTCATTCGGAAAACATTAAAGATTAATTAAATTATTTATACGACTTGAAAGGACAACTCCATTTAAGAAACATTAAAGATTATTTAAGAGGACAATTTTATTTGGAAAACAATAAACAAAACCAATATAGATAAATAATATATTTGGACAATCTATGTAGATAAATAATATATAAGTCATAAAACACATAAGACAAAACCAATAAGTAGCTTACTACACGATGATTAATGTTTCCATGAAATTACTTTTTCGTTTCCATGAAATTACTTTTTCACAATGGTAATACAAAAATAACGTACTTACACTTGTCCTTGTCCCTTGTCCTTACCTACTTGTCTTTATTTCAACCACTCAAAAATGAGATTTGTCCTTACCTTCTTGTTTTTAATTCAACCACTCAAGAATGAGATTTGAG
>SNQJ01S0028789.1:0-15791 GCA_010110895.2 Picea sitchensis
CATTGATCAAGCACAAAAACCTCTATATGAAGGCTCGATGACACATATTCTCTCTACTATATTGTTGGTGGTGAACTTGAAGGTATTGAATGGTTTGTCAAAAACCTATCTCACACAAATCTTAAGGTAGGCAATATAATTATCCATACATGAATAATTTGTTTTTATATTTTTAGTCTTAATTGTATAAAGGATGCAATATTGATTAACATTCATTACAATATATTATTTTTATGTTGTATATTGTTAGGTGACTTTCTCCTACCACCATCAAATAATTTACCTTGCACATACCGATAATTGTATACCATTATGAAATATATAGGAATAGGGTATAAAAATATTGATGTGTGCCTAATGATCATACTATATACTATGGATAACGTCAAAAAATATGGAATGGACTCAATGTATAATTACTAGATATCAAACCGATCAAGTAACAAATGTGGTGCCCTGTAAGGTTCTTCGTCAATTCCCAAAATTCCACATTTTGAATGATTATGCAAGTGAAAAAACATAGCACAATTTATGGATTACCATGCATGGAAGAGAAGTCAATATGGTGTTTTGTGAATGCCTATGAACAATTTGACATTTAGGAACATCGAAGAAAGATCACCAATTTTTAAATAAGAACGTCATAATTTTAAAATTTCATTGGTGGATGTTGGTGTCAATCTATTTGGAGAGCTCAAATTTGTTTACTAAATGTGCCCTACTTTTGTTATAAACAATAACCTTCCTCCTTATATGTCAATAAAGAGGGAACACACACTATTAACAATGATTGTTCCAGGTATTTTTTTTATAGTAATGTTTGATTATTTTCAATTGTCTTGTTTGTTACATAATTTATTATATGTACACAGTAATAAATATGTGTGTTTTCAAATAATTAGGTAGGTACCAAGTTAAATATATGGATGTATATGTTTGAGCCTCTTATTGATGAACTTCTAAAGTTATAGGCTAGCATCACTATGAACCTTATGTAACAAAGGCATCACCTAATGGATTTATATTTATTAAGTGAGCTAAAATAGTAGTGGAACAATGTTGTGGAGTTATGTATTTTGGGGTATCAAGTTATGGGTCAATATTTTGGTGTCTTTGAAACTCTGTACCCTGCCCATAATTATATTCTCTCTTATCATGATATCTCTAAACTAGTAGGGAAAAAATAGTTTCAATTCCATGGAATACTGTGTAGACAATTCATGATGCCCTAGGGTTAACACATTTTTTTGTTTTTGTTTTGTTATATAAAGTATTTCACTCTAACAATATATAATTTTTTCTTTTCTAAATAATTGTTTGGCATACTAGTATTAACAATATTCCATATCTTGAGATCGAAAAACACATCGAATCAGACAAGTGAGGGGAGCGGCTAGGGTTCTCGACACGAGAAGAGAGGGTTCGCGACCAACAAGCTGCCATGAGCGATCTTGGGGGGAGCCACCTCCCACCCCACCGATTTATACAGAGGAGGCCTTCCGAAGGCTGCTTGATCCAAAGGGGAATATTCCGGTGGCTTCTACAGTGCCGAAATTCATTAAAAAGCCGGAATTTATACCTGAAATCGTCCTACCTGAAGAACAGCCCATCAAAATTGCTTTGGCATTGGCAGACAGAGGTCTGGTCGACCCGTTTATGGGCCTTTGGCCTTCAGTAAGAACAACAAACGACTGGATCCAGCGAAACTGGAGGCCCCAGCTCAAAAACAACGTGACCTGCTACGCTATAGGAAGGGGTTTCTTTATCTTTGAATTCATAACTAAGGAAGACCGAGATCTGATCTTCGGAAGTGGTCCATAATTCATGGGTACCCAGGGGTTGTATCTCAATATATGGACGCCGGACTTTGATTCCACAGTCGATGTACCAAAAGAGGTCCCAGTGTGGGTACGGCTCCCCAATTTACCGATTCATTGTTGGAACTTCCATTCTCTTCAAAAAAATTTTGCAACGGTCTTGGTAGATTCATTGACAAAGTGGATAATAAAGCCCAATACACCTACACCCGGATCTGCGTCGAGGTTGATCTAGAATCAGGGCTCCCTGAAGTGGTAAATCTCATGGTCGGTGCATGGCACCACTATGAAAAGCTGGATTATGAGCAACTCCCATTCAAATGCAAAAATTTCCACGAGCATGACCATTTCCAAAGGAACTTCCCCAAAGCCCAATTGGAAGACAAAGAAGGAGGAGAAGGATGGTAGAAGGTTAAAAAAGGTAAAGCAAACCCGAAGACCTCTTGAAAAAAGAGTACAACACCACCCAAGAAACCCCAGTCCACCTCCAAAACAATAGAAACCCCAAAGGAAACAGATGCGGGAAAAACCTCAGATGTCACAGAAGTCCAGGACATCGTGAACATACAAGAGAATGGTCTTGAAACTCCGGTGGATCCACTACGTGCAGAGGAGACCCCCAAAGAAAAAGAGCTTGAAGAGCATATTAGCCTTGGATCTGATTCAGAAGGAGATACTAAGGATGGAGGAACAGAATCAAGTAGCTCCCAAGCTACATCGCTAAAGACCTCAAAGGGACATAAGTCAAAAAAAAAAAAGAGAGAGGAAGCAACCTACCTAGATGTGCTTCAAGGCTCACAGAAGACCCTTAAAGGAATGATGAATACCAGATCCACAAAAAAGAATGACCCGACTAAAAAAGGAGCCACATCTTCCCAAGGTAAATAATGAGGTACATCTCTTGGAATTGCAGAGGTCTCAGTAGCATCTTGAAAGAATAAGCAATAAAAGACATTGTGAGATTGTATACGTCGGAGATCCTCCTCATCCATGAGACAAAGTTGGAGGAAGATGCTCTCCTCCAAGCAAGAAAAATATTTTGGAAAAAAGGTCCATCGAAATCCGTTAGCTCGAGAGGTGCGTCAGGAGGCATTGCAACCTGTTGGGATATATCCAAATTCGAGATGATCTCTGAAGAAAGCAACATGTACTGGCTCTTTACCAAGCTCCTTCACCTAGAGTCAGGCCACAAAGTAAGTTTGTTTAATATATATGTCCCAATTTTATTTTCGGAAAAAAAAAGCTGCTGGGACTCTCTAAAGTCCTTCCTTAGTATGCACAATCTAGAAAATATAATCCTTGTAGGAGACCTAAATCTGACCCTCGATGTATCTAAAAAGAAAGGGGGTTCCATTGTCAGATACCCAGCAAGAGAATGGGTAGAAAACATCATTCTAGACTGGGATCTAGAAGATATCAAGCCCTTGCGAGGAAAGTTCACCTGGTCCAGTAAGTGGCTAGGCCCGGGGCACATAGCAGTGCGTCTTGACAGGTTCCTTATCCATTCTTCCTTCTTGACTTTCAATCTGTTGGCCTCCTCCTAAATTCTCCCAAACTTTCTTTCGGATCTTAAACCTATCCTCCTTGAGCTCTCACTGGGGAAGAACCTTGGACCTTTACCCTTCAGATTCAGTCCCCTCTGGATCCACCAAGAGGGATTCCAGGAGGTAGTATCGATAGCTTGGAATAGGCAAATCCAAGGCTCGACCTTTTTTGTTTGGGAAGAAAAGTTGAGGGGGCTAAAAAAAGACCTGAAAGAGTGGGCCAAGTCATTTAATTCCCTTACTTCCAAAAGGAAAGATGCACAAGAAGCCATGGAGCTACATCAATCAGTAATGGAGGACGCTGAAATCACCCATGATCTGTTGAATAAAGAAACCAATCTTCAAAAAGAGCTCCACAAAGCTTGCAGAGTTGAGGAGGAGTATTAGAGGAAGAAATCAAGGAGCCTTTGGTTGCATGCATAAGACAAGAATACTAGTTATTTCCACAAACAGGTGAGGCTCAAAAGCAGTACAAAAACATAAGTGAAATTCAATTCCAGGATCAACAAATCAAAGACTTCGATGGAATAAAAAAATCAGCCTACAAACATTTCAAAGATCTATATACGACGCCGAATGAAGATCCTATAGAAGAAGGCAACTATCTGTTAGACATCATTCCGCAGTTGGTATAGGAAAATGAAAATAGGTTGCTCACAACCCCAATCAGTATAGAATAAGTTAAGAAAGCCATGGATCACATGGGAACAGATAAGGCCCCTGGCCCGGATGGCTTCTCTGCTAGATTCTACCAAGTCTGTTGGGAAACCATAAAGGAAGACCTGATGAAAATGATAAGGAAATCCCAGTGAAGTGTCAAATTGGGAGGGGGCACTAATTCAACGTTCTTAGCACTAATCCAAAAGGAAAAAGGAGCCCAAAATTTAAGCAGATTCAGACCAATATCGCTCTGCAACACCAGTTACAAGCTGATAACTAAGGTAATAGCCATGCGCCTGAATAAAATCCTGCCTAATATAATCCCAAAAAACCAGGGCGGTTTCATTAAGGGTCGTCAAATCCTAGACAATATCATTTTAGTGCAAGATGCCATTCATTCTAGCATCCAAAGAAAAGAGAAAGGAATGGTGATCAAGCTGGATCTTGCCAACGCATTCAACCGAGTCAGGCACGAGTTCCTCTACTCTGTTATGGGGAAACTCGGGTTTTTAGCTTCATTCATAAACTGGGTAAAAACTTGTATTGCCTCCCCTTGGATATCTCCGCTAGTTAATGGCCGATCTTTTGATTTATTCCAAGCGTCAAGAGGGTTAAGACAGGGCTGCCCCCTATCTCCCCTCCTCTACACCATCCAGGCCTCCGTTCTCAGCTTCCAGTTAATCCAAAGCCAGCAATTGATGACCCTCTCTGGAATTAGAATAGCTCATAATGTGGAAGAGCTCAACCACGCCCAGTTTGCAGACAATACACTGCTTCTTGGAGGAGCTAGAAAAATTACAACCGTGAACTTTAAGAAGGAGTTGGACACCTACAAAGAAGTTTCAGGCAGTTAGATAAACTATCAGAAAAGCACAATCTTGGATGGAACTGCTCTGCCTGGGAAATGATAACAATCGCCAGAACCTTGGACATGGAAGGCTCAGTATCCTGGGACTCCTTCAAATATTTAGGAATCCTCATTTAAAAAAAAAAGCCTACCACTGCTCATTGGTTAACATTGATAGACAAGTTGAAGAGTAGAATCCAAGCTTGGGGTGCTAAGTGGCTGAACATTGTTGGCAAAGTAGTCTTGCTAAAATCAACTCTGGTAAGACTGCCCATTTACCAAAACTCAATTCTGTTAGCTCCCAAATCTATCATAGGGAAAATTGATGCGTTGCTGCATAGATTCCTTTGGGAAGGAGGCAAGCACAATGAGAGGAAGCTCCACCTTGTTAATTGGGATAAAGTCAAAAAACCGATGTACGAGGGGGGACTGCAAATCAGGGATATTGCAACCTAGAATATGGCTATGGGAGCCGAGATTCTTTGGTTCCTTGTGTCTGGGAAAAGCTCCTGAAGCAAGAGTGCTCTCCGGAAGAAGTATTTTCAAGGAAGTCGACTCAGATGCCTTGATGACCAACCTAAAACTCAAAGTGGAACTTCAACTTTTCTTCTCTGTCTAAGAGTCATGGATATCTTCAAGACCAATCTCTACTGGATACCAGGGAGTGGTAAGAACATTAGAATTTGGGAAGACCCAATCCTCGAAGATCCCCCGCTGGGGCAAATAGAAGAGCTGGAAAACATAAAAAAATGGCTTCAAAATAGGCGTCTGTTCACCTTGAAGGACATCTCCAGCTGGGGCAATGATGAAAACAAATCTTGGGAGTCCTGGGATCTAGGAGGCTATCCAGAAGAGATTGAAATTGAAGCCATGAAATTGCTGGAGAATCTTCATGGGAAAACTCCCTCAAACGCAAAATCTAGAGATAAAAGAGCTTGGGGACCTAACTCAGGCAAATACACTACAACTGAAGGTTACAATTACTTCCAATCAATCCCCCATGTCCCTCCTGATCCCACCAAATGGAAGTTCATTTGGAATTGCGTCTCCTTGCCAAAGATAGACTTCTTCGTCTGGACGCTCGCCCACAACAACATCCTTACCAATGATAACTTAAAAAGACGAGGCTGGGAGGGCCCTTCCAGATGCACTCTCTGCCAGGAACATGAGGAAACTGCAAATCATCTGTTTTTTCAATACTAGTTCGCCAAAGATATCTGGACAGATTCCCTAAAGCTGGGACCAGACAGGTTTGATCTCCCAGATAGTGTTCAAGACTTGCTCACAAGCTGGGCAGCGAGATCCCTGTTCAACTTAAGAAAAAAGGAGTTGCTGAAAACGACTTGGCTTTGGTTTCCTAAGTTCATTTGCTGGAAGATCTGTCTTGAAAGAAATAACTAGCTCTTCAGCGAAGAAGCTCGAAGCGCAGTAAGGGTGGCATCCAAAGTTATAACCCTCCTTGGTGAAGCATTGCAAGTAGAATTCAGTCTGAGAAATCCCAATCCTCTTGAACAGGAGGAAGAAGGTTGGTTGAAGGAACTGGATCACAACTTGCTTCTCAGACCTAACTTAAGCTCATCCATGCTTGCCTCCTGGGAGATAAGGCTAGCAGAGTAGGACTTCATCAAGTGGAGGTCAAATATGGAGGATCATTGTCTTTTTTTCGATAACGCTTCAAAGGGAAACCCGAGCATCGCAGGAGCAGGAGGGATTCTACTGAATCCAAATGGAAATATAACTCTAAGCTTCGCTCGGGGACTGGGTCAGGAGCCCAACAACAAGGTAGAAGCCCTAACACTTTGGCAAGGCATAAGACTGGATTTAAGCCAAAACATCTGGTCGTTAACGGTGTTCGGGGATTCAAGGATCATCGTGTAATCAGTGGCAACCAGAAAACACCCTATCCGAGTTCATCTAGCCTTGCTAGTCAAAAAGATTCGAGCTATGATAGTAAAATTCCAAAACTTCAAAATTTATCACATCCTTAGAGGTTTGAACGGCTTGGCAGACCATCAAGCCAACAGTGGTACGCTTTTGAGTAGAGGTTATCTAGCTGTAGATGGGACAACAACATGGTGCAACATCCCCTAAAAGGCCCTTTGACCGGTCAGTTCCTTGGACATCGCTGAGCACAAGATTCACTGGTGATCCTGGAGGACTATTTCTGATTGCTTTCAACACTAGCCATTGGAGAGTGACTGGTCACGAATCGACCACAGAAGGAATCATAACCCAAAGGAATTTACCACAGTAGAAGCAAGAAACCCGTGATCCCGGCGATGCACAAATCCACATACTCGATATCAACAGACAGGGAATTCTCACTATTGTTTAGAACAAGGAGCAGAGCCCTTTGAAGAGATCACGTTGCTGCATCTCGTCTCAGAAGATATCCATGACGTCAAGCTCTAATCCGAGCTTATCCCTGGAGGCTAGGCTTCCGAAAATGAAGAAGGAGCTCGACAATCTCAAGAAGCAAGTCCAAGAGCAACACCATTACCTACTTTATGTGGAAAAAAAGGGTGAGTTGAACTGGGAACAGATCAATAAAGACCTCACCAAGCTGAGGGAGGACTTTGATGGAGCCAAAGACGCTGGGTAGGAGTACATACAGGAGACAGAGGTGAATTTCAAAGATCAAGCCAACACAAATGGTGACTTCGGAAATCGTATTTGCACCCTGGAAATCAAAGTAAAATGACTGGAAAAGATGCTGCCAGCCCCAAGGAATGATGAGGATTAACCTCAAGCACGATCTACATCTCTTCTTCTCTATGTTTGTAAACATGTTGAATGCAGCGACAGCTAGACTAGCTCTTTGTAGATAAGACCCCAGATTACCTTTAAACTGGGTTTTTGTTCAGTTGTTTTTATATCAATCGATTAAAAATAAAAGGATGGAAGAGATGAAGACTCACTATGTGAAAGAACCTGACAATTGCTTTGGCAGCCTATAATGCAAATCTATACCCGTTATTGTCTAAAAGAAACAATATTCCATATCTTGAAGGTATTCAAACAAAAGGCAAAATTTCATGTCCAATTTGTGGTCCCATAATGATATCTCAACACTCAATAATTTTAGGAAAGGAGGTGTTTGATGAGTATAGGCACTTCCTCCCTAAAAACCATAGGTATCAAAATAACGATTTTAAAAAAATACGGGAAGGAAGAGATTAGAATAAAACCATGAAGAATTACACCTCAAATATGGAAATTTGAATATAATAAGAATCATCAAGGTAAGCAATTGGTATTTGTGTAATATGTAACATTACACAATTTTTATTTATATTCAATTATTTCTATCATACCTAACAATTATTGTTATTTCATTTATGTTTCATAAAGGTTATGATCAATTCATTAATGGCCTTCTATGAAGAATGAAAGTATACTCAATGCACTTCAATGGGTTTTCCTACTATGGGCACATGCAAGTAGCTCATTTGTTTGACACATTGAATATTGGGAAGAATATTACAAAATCATTATGGAGAATATTTGATGGATGGAGTAACACATATAAAATAGTTAAAGCTTGTAGTCACATTCAGGAAGCCAATCATGTAGTGTGAAATTTGATTCAATGTTCTTCGAGAAATGGACAACCAAACAATCTTTCATGGTTATTTACAGAGTAGGAAAACAATGTTGTAAACAAATTCATTCAAAAAATTAAATTTCCCATTCGTTTTGCTTCAAACATAAAGAATATTTTAATGAAGAAAGTTGAATTTGGTGGGGGTAAAAACTCACAATTGGCATACCTTTAGTGAGGTATTTTGTTAAATTATTTTATTTTTATTCCTTTTTTTTAGAAATTGGGCATTTTTTTTTAACTTGGCAAAACAAATTTGATTCCTTTTGTGTTATAGTATGTTCTACCTCTATCTCCCAGAAAGATATTATAACAACATAAAATATGTTATATATTATTTTAGAAAGTACATGAGGTAAGAAACTATTTATATTTAAAAGGTAATTAGTTGCATAACTTGCTAGCATGTGATTTAGTTGAATTTTTAAATAACTATTATTTTGTTGAAACATGTGATTTTCTTACATCATGTGTAGGTGGTTGTCACATAAAGAAATACATCAATAATATATAAACCATTGGAAGAGAGAAATTCCTTAACCAATGTGTGAAATGCATAAGTGCCTACCTCCAACCTTTTGCAATGCATACGAACATTGTTGGATAGTTGGTTGTCATTGATGTCAAACCTTAGAGAAGTCTCAAAGCCCCAAATATTTAGACGCGATCATTGGACAATTGGTTTTCATTTGTATGGTTGCGATTGATGGTGAGTTAGTTGTCATTGATGGAGTGGTTAATGCCAACAAATGATATGGGTGAATTTAAAGAAGTCTACAAGGATCCCCAGAGATGTGGTTATAGTAACTTAATTTAATTGAGTAATATGGACAAGAAGGACAATGCAGATGCAAGTAAGACACTCATAGATGGATAGTAATCATCGTGTTGTTTCCGGTGATATGTGGTACTCCACGTGGTTCCTCGCGGTTAGGGAGATATGGCCTTGTGAAGTTGGAAGACTCGAAGAATGCTTAAGAATCCCCTAGTTGGTTACAAGTCAATGAATGAAAGGGTAAAGTGGTTGCAACAAGAAAAGTATAGAATCCCTAAAATTAAGGAGAGGAGTTACCCAGAAAAAATATAAATACACCTCAAGGAGTTCTTCACAAATAGATTTATACACACTTTCTATTAAACATATATCTTCTGAGTAAGTGATATTTTGGCTAAGTTTGCGATGGAGAAATAAGAGGTAGCGAAGCATGAGAAGTGCAAGATTTTTGAGACTACAAAGGAGAGCGGGAAAATATGAGGAAACCCTAATTTGGGTGATCCCATCGGGTCAGACAATTAGTGTCCCGTGAGGCATCCCCACAGGTTTCCTAGAGGACGTCACACGAGGACCCACATGATAGGTAGTCTTTGTCTCACAAGGACAAGACAAAAGTGGGGAGAATGTTGGTACAAGGTTGTTGAAGGATGTGGAAGAGTTACAGGTCAGTTTTATAGAGCAACATGTCAGCTACAATTTACAGGTATTATTATGTGATTATATCTTATGCTTGGTGATGGTATGGTACATGCTTGAGAGGCATGCCTCGTTGATGCATGATACATCTTGGTGATATTTGTATGGTACAGTGATTAGTAGTACATCCTGACTATATTTGTATCTTGGTATATGGTTTGGTTACATGGTGATGATGATATGGTACATGCATGAGGCTTATTCTTGGTATACCCTTGAAGCAATGACACTTGGTGTATGGTTGTTATTAATATTGATATATTATTGAGGCACTTGGTATATGACAACACTTGTATGATATACATCTCTTGGTGATGTTGGTACTTTGTTGAGGTGCACCATTTATGGTACTTGCTTGATATATTTTATGGTATATGGTATATGACATGGTATATGGTTGAGACACTTGTTGTGGTACGTGTTTGATACATGGTTGGAACATTGTATGGTACAAGTGTTGATGGTTGATGTATATGGTTGATGTGCATAGTTGATGTGCATGGTTGATATACATGGTATGGTACAGTTGTTGGTGCATGGTTGATGCACTTGTTATGGTACAGGTTGTGGTACACAGTTGATGCTTGGAATGGTACAAGTTGATGGTTTGGACACATATCATGTGATTTTATGTTGGTGATCTTGGTACAAGCTTGGTAGAGGCATGTGTTGGTGATGTTGGACATATAACTAAGAGGTGTCCTTAGTATATGATCTATGTGAGAGGATCTGGCTGAGTATCAATGACAATGACATGCTTGATAGATTGATGTGAGAAGTTGGATACAGTGACAAACTTTATATATTGATGTGACAGGTTGGATACAGTGACATGTTGTATGCAGTGACAAGTTGGATAAAATGACAGGTTGAATACAATGGTAGTGACAGTGACAAATATTGTGGAACTTATATTTCAGAGCGACAGGATAGGGCAAGGAAAGGGGGTTGTAGTCTCCTTCCGGTTAGTGGCAGAGAACATAAGGAGTTGGAGCTTCCTTCAGGTTGAATCTTGAGAATCAGGGGGTTATAGCCTCCTTTTGGTTGGAGCTAGAGAATTCAAAGAGTTGTAGCTTCCTTCAGGTTGGAGCTTGTAAATAGGGGGTTGAATCCTCCTTCCAATTGCAACTAGAGAATTTGGAAGTTGGTGCTTTCTATGAATGGATTATTGATAGATATAAGAAAACATTCTGTGGTTTTCTCCCATTTGGGTTTCCACGTAAATACTGGTGCACTGTATATTTGATGTGATGTTGCTTATGATTATATGCTCATGATATATTGAATGAAATCATAGATGATACATTGATGATAAACTACTGAATATTGTTGATAAAGTTAAATATTATATATTGTGGTTAAAAGTGGCATAAAGTGTTCATACTGATTCACCCCCCCCCAGTATTCCAACAATTGGTATCAGAGTCAGTTCCTTCAATAAAACAATCTAACCACTGGAAGGTAGATCATGGAGTGCACTGAGAATGGAATACCAGTGTTTAATGGTCAGAACGATCAAAAGTATGAAATGTGGAATATCAGGATGAAAACCTTTTTAAAGGCACACATATACGATATTTGGAAATCAATTTTGATAGGATACAATGCTACAAAGAAACCAAATACTACAACCAAGAAGGAATTGAAGAAGAAGAACAAATTAACAATAGATTTCATTGTAGAAGGAATATGTGATTCAACAAAAGAAAATGTGGGAAAATTTTCATCAACTTAAGAACTTTGGGATAAGCTACATAATCGCTATTTTGAGGAATATCCCATCACAGATCCAGAGAATGATAAAGAATATGCAGGTACAAAACAAGTAGAAATATGCTCGATGGATTCAAAAGAAGAAGATTGTGAAGAAGGCATAGTATATCTTGAAGCAAAATTAATCAGTGTTCTAGATGAACTAACGAAAGAAAGGAAGAAAAACAAGTCTCATGAGGAACAATTAGTCAATAAGGATTCTCAAGAAAGTTTTGAAGAAGCCCAATAAGTCATCGTGAAACTAAAATCTCAGCTAGAAGAAGCCAGAAGGATTGAAGAAACATACAAAAGTCAAATGGAAGAAAAATAGTGTTTGGAAGTCGAAATAACCACACTAAGAAATGAAGCAATGAAAAAGAAGAAGTGTTTGGAAGCCAAAAGAAAGGAAGTGGAGAAGAGAGAGAATATTTTGACAGATCATATTAAGGAAACAACTGAGGACTTAAATCAACTTGAAGTAGAATTTGGTCAAGAAGAAAGAATACTTGAAAATGAAATGATCTCCTTGAATATCCAACTTGAAGAAGCAAAGCGAACATAAGAAGTCATGAAGATTCATATGATGAAGAAAGAAGAAGAGGTTGAGAAGCTTGGAGAAAAATATTTCACATTGAGAGTCAAAATCATCAAGCTCAACAAGAACATTGAAGAAACAAAAAAATTCACCTCATTAGTAGAGAATAATGAAGAGAAGCCCTCTAGGTTTCCAGAAAAGAAGAATGAAGAAACGAGTAAGATTTATGCAGAAGTACTCAAAGGAAGGAATCATGGTCAACAAGATTCAAATATGAATGAGTATAATAGAGATACATATTCAACAAGACCTACCACATTCAGGGAGAAAAGAATATTCAACCATAATGAAGGGATCCACATAAGAGAAGATCAAGATCAACCAAGGCATGAATTCAGAAGGACTACATCACAAAGAAGATCATTCACTCCTAGGTATGTAAATTTATTTTATGGTCATTGTTTTATTTGTACTTACTTTGGACATAAGGTTGTAGATTACAAAGCATATGGAATAAATGTTCAAACAAGAAATACCTATGTGGCTCCCCATAACATTGAATGTTACAAATTCCACAACTATGGACACATACCTCGTGATTGTAGAAGCGTGATAAAGCCCTCCATGAAGCAAAACATTGATATCAGATACAAGAAGGCTTGGATAAGAAAAGAAAGGAAAGAAGAATAGATGAATGAAGAATAGATTCCGGAGATCGTAGGATGTATAGTAGTGTGAGAAAGAAGAGAAGAGCAGGTGGATAAAGAACATGTACTAGAGATCGCATGTTTGCAGTGGTGCGAGAAAGAAAAAAAGAGAAAGTGAATAAAGAACATGCACAATATATTGTACTCTTAGGAATTGTAGTGCAAGATCATAATAAATCCATAGGAAAAAAGGAAAAAGTCAGAGTTCAGAGAGATGATGAGTCTATAGACGAAGAGGAAGATTACTCCTCATTAGGGAAGATTCATCCATTTTTCTGAGCCATATGGCTTGGAGACTCCCAGTAAATATGAATGTTGAACATGGGGAGTCTATGCAGTATATATTGTAGATCAAAGAACCATCCTTCGAGTAGTTTGAAGAGAGAAATTTAGAGAAGTCAGATAACAAAAGTACAGAGTGACAGGTTGATCGATTGAAAAGTAGTGTTCACAAATAGGTATCAGTTGGCAGTTACACAGGAATAAGTTTATGATTGTATTCCACATATGTATTCAGGTAGGGATATCTTCAGTAGAGGTTGTTCCATACATGCAAAGTTTGATTTGCAGATAGAGAGGATCAATGGACACATTTGATTAAAAAAACAAGAATATGTTATGATCAGTTGCATCCGTGAAGCCTTCATGATAGTACAGTGATATATGGGTCAACATTGTAGACACTTGAGTAGAAGAGTTATGGACAATTTATGACATATGGACATAAATGGATTCATGAGATACTTATCAGGACAAAAAACACGGGTCAGAGAATATGCATAACATTGTATTTACAATTGGAATCAGTGGAATTGATTGATATATGGAATCAATTGGTCACATAAAGGAAAGAAGTGAAAGGCATAGCAGGACATGGAAATAGAAACCGTCAACAAAAGCTATATCATCATAAGGAAATCATTGAACAATATGGTCTAGTGAACCTGACAAGTGAATGAAGAAATCAAGTAATGAATTCTTTTTATATATGTTAGTGAATTACACAAGGAAGCACCAATGGAAAATAAGAAACACTGGAAGAGAAGAAAAGAAACATATACGGGTAGCCCTACATTGATATACACAACATCTTGCAGAAAAGTCAAGGGAAGAAAAATCATCAGAGAAAGAGATCCAAAAAGGAATATCAACAACATGCAGACAGGGGGAGACACATCGACAAGGGAAGTTACCGTTTTTTCAAAGAAGGAGAGAAAGAAAAAAGGCATGGAAACATAGAGAAAAAACAGATGCATGAAGACAAGGGGAGCAACCCCAAGGAGAGACACCCTTTGCCATTAATGTCAAAGGGGGAGAGAAAAGAGAAATGGAATGGATACAGAGGAGCAATGGTCACAGGGAGAGAATGAGTATGCATATGAGCATAAATGTTTCCATCAACACATACCATTAGTGTTTCCATCAATACCAAAGGGGGATATTGTTGGAAAATTGGTTTAGACAGTTGGTTATCGTCGATGTCAATGCTTAGAGATTGATGTCAACCCTCAGAGAAGTTTGAAATCCATAGAGATGAAGACACGATCATTTGATAGTTTATTGTCATTTGTATGGTTGATATTGATGGTGAGTTAGTTTGCATTGATGGAGTGGTTAATGTCAACAAATGATATGGGTGCATTTGAATAAGTCTACAAGGAGCCCCAAAGATGTGGTTATGGTACCTAAAGTTGATTGCAGAATATGGAAAAGAAGGACAATGTAAATTCAAGTAAGACACTCATAGATGGATAGTAATCATCATGTTGTTTCCGATGATATGTGGTACGTCACATGGTTCCTCACGGTTAGGGAGATATGGCCTTGTGAAGTTGGAAGCTTGAAAGAATGGTCAAGAATCCCCTAGCTAGTTACAAGTCAATGAATAAAAGGGTAAAGTAGTTGCAACAAAACAAGTCTAGAGGCCTTAAAATTAAGGAGTTACCTAGAAAAAGTATAAATACACCTCAAGGAGTTCTTCACAAAGAGATTTATACACACTTTCTATTGAACATCTATCTTGTGAGTAAGTGATCTTTTGGCTAAGTTTGCGATGGAGAAATATGAGGTAGCAAAGCATGAGAAGTGAGAGATTTCCAGTACTACAGAGGAGAGCGGGAAAATCTATGGAAACCCTAATTTAGGTCATCCTCTCGGGTCAGACAGTTATTGTCCCACAAGGCATCCCCGTGGGTTTCCTAGAGGACATCACGCGAGGACCCGCGTGACAGGTAGTCTTTGTCCCGTGAGGAAAAGACAAAAATGGAATGTTGGTACCAGGATGCTGAAGGCTGTGGAAGAGTTACATGTCAGTTTTATAGAGTAGCAGGTCAGCTACAAGTTACATATATGCTTATGTGATTATATCTTATGCTTGGTGATGGTATGGTATATGCTTGAGAGGCATGCAATGTTGATGCATGGTACATCTTGGTGATACTGGTATGGTACATTGATTAGTAGTACATCCTAACTATATTTGTATATTGGTATCTAGTTTGGTTACATAGTGATGATGCTATGGTACTTGCATGAGGCTTATTCTTGGTATACTCTTGAAGTAATGGCACATGGTGTATGGTTGTCATTAATATTTATATATTGTTGAGGAATACACTTGGTATATGACAACACATGTATGAGATATATCTCTTGGTGATGTTGGTACTTTGTTGAGGTACACCATTGATGGTACTTGCTTGATATATTTTATAGTATATGGTATATGACATAGTATATGGTTGAGATGCTTGTTGTGGTATGTGTTTGATACATGGTTTGCACATGGTATGGTACATGTGTTGATGTTTGATGTATATGGTTGATGCACATGGTTGATGTACATGTTGATGCACAT
>SNQJ01S0028789.1:42109-57081 GCA_010110895.2 Picea sitchensis
CCCTTAATTGGGGCATATTATATTAGTAATGTTATTTTATTTATGTCGGCTTTAGGCCATTAGTTGTAATTATACCTCCTAGTCTCCTATATATACCAAGGAGACATTTTCACTTTGAATCATCTTGTACTTGAAAATTTAAGTGGGGTAAAAGGAGGTTGCCCCCTTGAAGAGGCTTATTATCTGAAATTATCTCTTTTTCAAGGCGTTGAGTACTTTTTCTAAGGTTTTTCTATGCTATATTGATATTTGGTTCTTAACACCCACATTAGGTGAACCATGTATATCTGTGTCTCTATTTTATTTTGTATATTCTATGTTTTATTTCCACATTTGTTTTATTTTATTTCTCCACAATCCTATTTTTCTAACAATTGGTATCAGAGCAAAAGCTAACTTGCAGGAAAAGAGAGTTCCTGGTTGGAGTGGGAGAAATGACGAAAGATGGAAAGTTTAGGGTCGATAAATTTAACGACCAAAACTACTAGTTATGGAAGATGAAGATGGAAGAATATTCATATTAGAAAGATCTATTCCTACCATTGGGCAGAATAATAAAGAAGTTGATGACCATGAATAATGAATAATGGGAGGTTCTCGACAAAAAGGCACTGGGAATGATATGGTTGAGCCTGGCAACGTCGATGGCTTTAAATATTTCAAAAGAAAAGACAACGAAGGAACTGATGGATGCATTGGATAAATTGCATGAAAAACCCTCGACGTCCAATATGTTATTTCTAATGAAGAGATTATTTAATATGAATATGTCAGAAGGTGGGTCTATTGCAAATCATTTAAATGAATTTAATACGGTTACTAATTAGATAAGTTATGTAAAAGTGGACTTTGATGATGAGGTCATGGATCTTCTAATATCGTGCTCATTGCTGGAAAGTTGGAACAACTTAGTCATGGTTGTAAGTAACTCCGTCTCTGGTTCAAACACTCTAAAATTTGATGATGTTGTTGGTGTTATCCTTAGCGAGGAAATGCGACAGAAAAACACAGGTGAGACATTAGGTAATGCGTTAAACATGGAGAACAGGGGAATACACAAGGATAGAGGAAAGGGCTTAAGGAACCATGAGAATTCTAAGAAGGGAAGATGCAAATCCAGACTAGGAAAAATAGAGTGTTGGAATTATGGAAAGAAAGGACATCTGAGGAAATACTACAAATCTCCAAAGAAACAAAGATATGACAACAAGAAAAAAATCATGAAGCAGATGTAACAGGTGATGTATTACAAGATGCTTTGATTTTTTTTGTAGATAATTTTATGAGTCTTGGGTAGTAGATTCAGGGGCTTCATTTCATTCCATCCCCATAGGAAATTTTTTCTAGATTATGTTCAAGGTGATTTTGGATAGGTTCATTTGGGTGATGATGCACCATGCAAAATTGTTGGAATGAGAAAGGTACAAATAAAGAAAAAGAATGGAAACCAATGGGTGTTGAAAGAGGTAAAACATGTTCTAGATCTAAGGAAAAAAATAATTTCAACAGGGAAGTTGGCAAGTGAAGGTTGTATATCCATATTTATAGATAAGGTGTGGAAGGTTAGCAAAGGATCACCGGTGATAGAAAAAGGAGAGAAGGTAGGTACATTGTATTTATGTACTGGTAATACTGATTCTTCTATCTCTTTAGCTTCTACAGGAGTGGATACAACTCTTTGGAATCATAGGCTTGGATACATGAGTGAGAAGGGGACACATATACTTCACAAAAGGAATTTGTTTCCAATTCGTAAACAAATTGATTTGAATTTATGTGAGCATCGTGTTTATGGAAAACATAAGAGAGTCAGATTTCTCAGAGTTGGAAAAGAAAAGAAGAGTGAAAGGTTAGAGCTTGTGCATACAGATGTATGGGGACTAGATCATGTACCATCTCTTGGTGTCTCTCATTATTATGTTACTTTTATTGATAATGCAACTAGAAAAACTTAGGTTTATTGCATTCAACAAAAATCCGATGTTTTTGATACTCTTAAGAAATGGAAATATTTGGTTGAGAATGAGACAGGAAAAAGGTTGAAGTGTTTCAGATTAGACAATGGAGGTGAATATTGCAGCAAGGAGTTGAATGATTACTATTCATACCATGGGATTCGTAGAGAGAAGACAGTTCTAGGAACACCACAAGAAAATGGTGTGTCAGAAAGGATGAACAGGAAAATCATGGAGCGTGCAAGGAGTTTGAGATTGCATGCAGGGTTTCTCTTACAGTTTTGGGAAGATGATGTAGATACTGTTGTTTACTTGATAAATAGAGGACCTTCAAGTTCTTTGGATGGTGTCATTTCATAGGAGGCATGGATAGGTAAAAAGGTAAACTATTCATTTTTGAATACTTTTGGTTGTGAAGCATTTGTCCATATTGATAAAGAAAATAGAACAAAGCTTGAGGAAAAATCCAAGAAGTGTACCTTTATTTGGTACAGTGTTAATAATTTTGGTTATTTCTTATGGGATTATGAAAATCACAAAATCATTAGGAGTATAGATGTCATATTCGATAGAAGGTAATGTAAAAATATCAGTTGTAGGGAAAGAAACAAGAAAAAGAAAAAGAAAAACTAGAATACACAGTGCTTGATGAGATCACTGAAAAATAAATTTAAAAGGTACTAGAAAATCAAAATATACAACAACAAGAGAAACAAGTACCTCAAACTCCTGCAAGTGTTGTTAGAATATTTAGCAGGTTAAGTAGACTCCCTAAACGATACTCTCCTTCATTGTATTATTTATTGTTGATTGATTCTGGTGAACCAGAATGTTATGAAGAGGCAATGCATGTAGACACTAAAAAGAAGTGGGAGCAAGGCATGAAAGAGGAAATGGATTCCTTGGTAAATAACCAGACTTGGGACTTGGTTCAATTACCTGTGGGAAAAACAACATTGCAGAATAAATGGGTTTACAAGTTTAAGGAAGAATATGGAGGAAACAATAGGTACAAGGATAGACTTGTTGTAAAGGGGTTTGCACAAAAGAAAGGTGTAGATTTTGATGAAATATTTTCTCCTATTGTTAATATGACTTCAATTAGGACTATTTTAAGTCTTGTGGCAGTAGAATATTTTCATCTTGAATAGTTATATGTAAAAACAACTTTTCTCCATGGGGATTTGGAGGAAGAGATTTATATGCAACAACCACAGGGGTATGAGGTCAAGGGGAAGGAAAATTTGGTATGTAGGTTGAAGAAGAGATTGTATGGTCTAAAAAAATCTCTAAGGCAGTTTGACAAGTTTATGACTAAACAAGGTTATAATAGATGTCATTCTGATTACTATGTTTATTTTAAAAGGCTAGAAAATGGAAGCTATATTATCCTGCTATTGTATGCAGATGACATGCTCATTGAAGGGTCTAATATGCAGGATATAAATGTGCTCAAGAAGAAATTAACTAATTCATTTGTGATGAAGGATTTGGGTGATGCAAAAAAAATCCTTGGTATGAGAATAACAAGAGACGGGAAAAATCGCAAATTGAAATTGTCTCAGGGTGAGTACATAGAGAAGGTGTTGGAAATGTTTAGAATGCAGAATGAAAAACCAATTAGTACACCTTTGGTCAACCATTTCAAATTAACCGAGGAAATGTGTCCCAAGACACAAGAGGAGATAGAATACATGTCTAGGGTCCCTTATTCATTAGTTGTTGGCATCTTGATGTATGCGATGGTTTGCACAAGAAAAAATATTTTACATGCAGTGGGAGTTGTGAGAAAGTATATGAACAATCCAGGTAAATAACATTGGGAGGCAGTAAAGTGGATTCTCATGTATTTGAGAGGTACTTCTACTCATGAATTATGTTTTGGAGTATCAGACACTATCCTACAGGGATATGTTGATTCATATATGGTAGGTGATAAAGATAGCTGGAGGAGCACCACATGGTATATTTTTACTATAGGTGAAACAAAAATAAGT
Organism: Picea sitchensis; assembly: GCA_010110895.2. NCBI lineage: Eukaryota > Viridiplantae > Streptophyta > Pinopsida > Pinales > Pinaceae > Picea > Picea sitchensis. The sequence goes on from SNQJ01S0028789.1 coordinate 46,062, forward strand.
TGGATTTCAAAACTACAGAAGGTTGATACACTTTCAACAACAAAAGCAGAGTATGTTACTGCTATAGAGGCTAGTAAAGAAATGATTTGGTTATAGAGGTTTATGGAGGAATTGGGAAAGAAGTAGAAGAATAGCAGATTGTAATGTGATTGAGAGTGCCATTCATATTGCAAAGAACTCAACTTTCCATTCAAATACTAAGCATATACAAATCAGATACGATTTCATGTGATTCCTCTTGGAAGATGGACATTTGAAGTTGGAAAATATATATACTATCCATAATCTTGAATACATGTTAACAAAGGGAGTTGTTGTTCCAGAGTCTGTACTTAAGGCTTTAAAAAAGTACAGTTTCTAGGCATCCGAAAGTTCGTAAGATGTAAAAAAGAGGAGGGTAGAACTTCGAGAAAGGAAGCTAGGGCTGATTTCTAGGCTGTCACGGCCTGGCTTCCAATTGTTCCTGGATGTTTATATCCCTTTCAATTGCAGCCCATGAACGTTCAAGTTCTACCCGGGTGTTAGCCGTTTTAAGTATGGTATCGAAGAGATTTAAAGTGATATGGGTTTGATCTGTCAAGCTGGGTTCAATATTGGGTTGTCTTACAACAGGGACAGTCATAGAGGAACATAAAAATTTAAGGAAATCCAATTTTTTTTATGCTGTATCAATTTTGATTTAATAAAAGAGAACTTTAGAAATCAATATTAAAAGAAAAATACAAACCAAAGGCCTTTTTCCGTAACTGTGTTATATTGAAATAAATGGTGTATGGATTATGGAGAAAAACATTAGGCTGTCTATAGAATAAGGCTCCTATCGAGGGAGAATCTCACTCTGTAAGCAGAAGAAGAAAATAAGATAAGAAATGATCCAATGAAGCATAAAATATGACAACCTAAAGATTTACAGGTCTTGTAACTGCTAGTAGCCGATACAGAGGAAAAACTGTAAACAATAGATAGCTAAATATTAATCTTTGCAGTAGAAGTGTTACTAAATTGCAATGCAACATTCATCAGATGTATATAAGTGAAATAAGAATGAAAATGAAATAACAGAAAGAACAAACTCATAACACAGTAGTGATGGAATTAGGAATCTCCAGATTGCTTTGTATTAAGTCTCGAAAGAGAGAGTCTCTATTACAATTTATCAAAAAGGTCCAGCCCTTTTTCTTTCTTCAAAATATATATTTATACAAAATTCTTTTGCGCTAAAATCTCAATAGTTCCAGAGGTTTTCGGTTACAATCAAGGAGTCGAAACATTTCTTTTCTTTATCTCTGTTCTCATTTGGTACCCGAAACCTGCCTCTTCGCATGCTCCGTGCAAATAATGCACTTCTCCACCAGCTGTGATATCAACTTAGATGGCTCTGCTTGATTATTTGCCTCAAAAATCTAGCAGTCTTTCATCAATAGCGACACCCTTCCCTCCACCTACTGATCTTCGACATTAATAGAGAATAACAACATACTTGGTTTAATTAGCCATTTGTCTATTTGCACTATGTCTGTTTGAGTTATTTGTGATATCTCGGCTAATTCTCTTTCTTCATTTCCCTTGATATTTAGCATATATTTAGCTATATTGATCTGACCCAGTATCTCCATGCCACTTTCACCATCGGAACCCAGACAAATTTCACTTAACAAACCGAAAATTTCTTCGCAAGATTTCCTCAGCTTCGTAGCTTGTTGTTTGCCTTCGGATATATTTTGCTCCCATTCTTTCAACAAGATATTACCCTTGGTCTTCTCTGCGATGGGAAAACTAGAACTACTGCTTGCTTCCCTTCTCGTTGTGGCTATAATAACCTCCTGGAACGCCACCCGAGCTGCTCCGGCATCCCTTTCTTTAAGAGAGAGGTTTTCCAACAACTGATCAATGAGTTGGAAGCTGCTTTGAATTGTTTCCACTTTTGCAAGCAAACCCTGTTGCGCCGCCGATAACCTTTTTTTAATCTCTATTGCTTGGGATTGAAATATCCCGATGTCAATTACCTGGCCTTCGACGAATTCTAGTTTGGCCCAAAGCTGGTCTATCAATTCTCCCTGCAGGCTTATCTGAGTCTGACTCGTCTGAACCTTCAACTGTGACTGTTCGAGATCGATTTTAAGCTGCTCGATTTCTTTTTGATCTTCTATTCTTGCTTTCTCTAAAGTCACACTTGCCTGATCTTTACCAACAACCTCTATTGTAGCTAGTTTAGCCTCTAGTGTCTTGATCAAACGATTCTTTTGTTTTAGCTGATCCTTTAGGGTCCCGACTGAATATTGATTCGCCGTGGCGAAAGCACCCAATGTTCCTGCTATTTGTGTCACGAATTCAACTTTCTTCATATCTTTCCCATCAGTTAAAATTTTATATTTCTTAGAGACAGTACCTGCCTCTTGGTAGAGTTCTTGTATCACAACCACTTTCCTCTTCTTATCGAAGAAGAATTCATTCAGAGGTAGCTCTTCAACTGCTATAGGTGTCAATTTTTCACCCAAAATGCAACCTGCGTCCGAGATTTCCTTTGCATACTGTAAGGGGGTAATGGAGGCGATGGGATTGCCAACCTAATTAGAATATTTCCCGGGAGTAATGACCGAAGTTGACTCGCTTGGAGGACCGGAAGCCTCGACTTCCTATTTCGAGCCCCCAACTTGCTCTTTTTTATCCTGTTGTTCTTCTCAGTCGGGTGTTGAACCTTTGGATCCTTCGGCCTTTGTTTTATGCACCTCTACGGTCATCGGATTCTCACCCTGTAATACTGGAGGGAGGCAACTCACCTATGCTCTTGGAATCTGACAACATCAACCCTCTCTTCGGGCGACATGGCTTTTATTCGAGCCAAAACCTCGTCATAAGATTTTGCGCCTCGAAAAATATCATCATGAGGCGAATTCTCGTGCTCAAATCTTTTAAGGCCACAACTAGCCAAATGATTACTCACGACCCTGTGTGGATCATGTTTCTTGAATTCGATATGAACCAAATTTATATCTTCTAGGGATGCTGCCTCAGACTTTTCATGTCCGAAGTCTAATAATGAATAGGTGTTTAAATGAATAGGAAAAGGTGTCCATACCTTTTTTGAATACCCTTTCAGTTCTTTACTTATACCGCCAATTACAGTTTGCCTGACAATCTCACGAAAAGCCAACCTGTCGGGTATAAGTAAGGGTAAAGCATGCAAAGGGACAAAAGCGTCGAAAACCCTAATGTATGAGAATTCTTTCTCCACATACCAATCAACTACTCTTCTTAAATTTTCCGTGATGCTATCCGATATCCTGGGTGGCGGATTACCGAAGATGGCAACATGCATCGGTACCATCACCCAGTTGAAGATTTCGTATACGAAATCCAAAGCCTTGTCCTCCCAAAGCTTAGAATGGTATACATGGACTGGCTCAACATTCGATGGAGCCCAGCTCCAATTCATCAAGGGAAAAGGCGTCATGGAACATACTGCGTCCATGAGATATGCGGACATAAAAAATGAAGCAGCTTTCCCGCTCTCTTTCTGTGTTCGATATTTTGTAACCCGACTGGTCAGGCTATCTGATAACATTTTAGCCCTGTTGAAAGAAGAGCCTTCTGCTACTGAGTATATCAAGGGCACCCATTGGAGGAAAAAATGCGTGGTGTCTTCCCTCCCATACAATCTACAAGTCATCATCGCTACGTATTTGAACTGTGGTTCCAAAGAAGATATGGAATAAATTCCATTGCTGTCTGCCCTGAACTTTGCTGGGTGTGAGACCCAATCCTTAATCAAATCAGATAAAATTTTCGCGTATTGCTCACATTCCTTCTTTTTAAAACCATCTAGAAACTCTAAATTGTACGAGAAGTCTGACGTGGGTGGTAATTTGTACATAACCTGTAAGATTTCTGGTTCGAAGGTCCCAACAGTGACCCCCTGCTCGCTGATGATGGTTCTGGTAGGAATGTCTACATGATCTAGCACCCATCGATCATGTCATAGTAAGGTAGAAGACATGGTCGGGCCGCTACTTTGTGCATCTCTTCCTGGATGACGATCATGTATTTGGTAGTGATGTCGCCTGTCTCATTGACACTGGAATCGTCCGAGTAGTTCACCAATTGTGATTGCAACACATCTGAGACGTATGACCAGGTTCGTACGCAATCAACACTTTGAGGTGAAGTATCTGAAATATTATTAGAACCTTGTTCTGAAACCTCAGCTTTTGCCTTGGATACTTTTCGCGAGGCCATGACAGGGGATTGTAACTTTTCTCTTCTGTAATAAAAATGCGTATACATATATAAGTTAGCTTACTGAGAAAAACTTCTCTGTGTGGGATAGAAATGAACTTTATGAATAAAATAGGAAGCAAAAGATCTATATCTTCGACCATTTAACATATCGATGTCCTTACGAACAGAACGGTCCAATCATAATTAGATAGAGATTTTGGCAATAAAAACCATATCCTTACTTTTCCATTTTGCCTTATTTCCAATTAATGCCATTAAATTCGACGGTTCGTGGCACAAGTTGGTGCAAGGAACATTTGAAATTACCTCGTAAATTGCACATTATTATGATTTTCATTAAACATTGATTAGGCTGGCTTGGCTTCCTTAATCAGGATTTAAATCAACATTTCGAAGTTTGCCGTATCGAGACTTTTAACTCTGACCTTTTGAGCCTCTGAACCCCAGATTGCGATGATTAGATTTAGTTAAGTGAGGACGTAATTAGATTAAGTGTTTTATTAATCATGTTTTAATTTATATCGCGACTTCGCGGCTTGGGGCTTTGAGGGTATAGTTTTCGGGCAGAACGTATGCCGAGTCGCGAAATCCCCAAGGCTTTAACCATGGTCAAACTAAACACTCTGGACGTTAACCCGGGTTACTTATTTGAGTATCTCGCGGCTTCATCTTTTGGGGTTATGACGATAATGTTTTAGGAGAGAGTAAACGTCGAGACGCGAAATCCTGACAACATTTGACTGGGGTTTACATGGTCCCACTCTTAGCTTTCACCTGAGGTAATCTTTTGAAACTTTTCGCGACCTCGCACATCGGGGTTTGTAAATCTTGTGACTTGTAACTCCCGAAGAGCGATATTTCGAGGTACAAAGAGCAACAACCTTCGTTTAACGGTAGAAGTGGTAACTTATGAAACATCACATCTCCTGCTATTTCGCATGTCGAGACTACTGAGATTTTTAGTAGGTGAATTTCACGAAGCGAAAAATAACTTAAGAATCGACATTGACCTTTAAAATAGTTTTGAACCAAATAAAAAAGGTGGCTCCAACTAGGGATCGTCTCTTTCTGAATTTCCTTTCATCGTCTCTTCAGACTAGACGTTCAATTAGATATGACTTTCCTTTCATCATCTGTCTTATAATTTTCTTTTTAGAATACAAAGTGGGGGCAATCAAATTGTATAAGGAGTGATATCTGCGTAATATTTTGCAATGTAGGTCTGTCAACTTACTTTGATTACTCGGTGCCAACCTTCCTTTGAATTTCACAACACCTTGGGTCTACAAGGAGAAAAAGGCGAAACATTTTTCTGGGGGTTTTCCTTTGAGTAATCCTTAGCCCTTCAAAACTGTTGAAAAACCTAGAAAAGTCAGGATCTACCTACGCATAACTTGTTTAGTAAGAGATTGAGGAGCTATGAAGACCAACCTTCTTTCCAAAACACACTTACAACTTTCAAAGTTTAAACACAATCTCTTCTCCCTACGTATATAAATCCGAAAAGACATTTGGCATTTTTAAGAAGACAAATATGAGGACCGAAAGAAAGGTGATGGACAGATGTTTGTATGTTGAGGGGCAGGGGTTGAAAATTAAAACTGCTTTTTTGAAAACCCTTCCCCAAAGATGCTTCACTTTCTGTTTGTTTTAACTACCACCTATCTGTGTTTAAAATTATTAGGACCTAGAGCGAGTAACTATACTTTTTAATAATCAATTAAGTGAGAACATTAGATTTATGGGACCTTTATGATGTTTTTTGGAGATCTATGCTTTCTTAAGGAACAAAATTTTCAGGAGTTCGTGCCTTTACCTTACCATTTTTAAAATAACCAAAAACCTCTTCTGTCACCTTTTTTCGGCGAATGTAAACCTTCGATACATGACCTTCTGTTTTCTCCATTCGTTCGTTTAGTTTGCAAACCAAAATCCTATAAACACAAAGAGTGTCCTTTAAAAAAAAGTTAAATGTATTTGAAAACCATGTATCTCTATTTATATTGACCTAAAAAATAAAAATTGAAAACTTACCTTAAGGGAATCATGAAATAGAAAGAAAATACAAACCGATATATACAATGGAAAACCTCATAGAACTAATTATGTCATGTAGTGTTTTAGATAACGCCCATTGACAGGGGTGTTGAAGATTTTACCATCCAGATTTTCTAATAAAAATGAATTTTTTCCTTCGGAAGTTGCGACTCTAAATGGTCCATACCAAATATGATCGAATTTACTGTGTTTCGATGAATCTTCCTTCCTAGCATCCCATCTTAAGACCAAATATCCTGGAAGAAACTCTCTGTCTTTTGTCTTACGGTCAAATAACGTTTTCATGTCGTCTTGATATTTTTGCAATCTTTCGTCCACCTCGACCCTGTTCTGCTGTAATTCTATCAGCTGATTTATTCTCCTTGTGACGTGTTTGGTTCTTCTTTCTCATCTTTCCATAGTTTCATCACGGGAAGCGCTAAGTTTATAGGTAATACCATGTCAGTCTCGTATACCATCTGGAAAGGAGAAATACCGATGGATTTTTTTGTGCCAATCCGATTTGCCCATAGTGCATATTTTAGATGTATATGCCAGGATCTATTGCTCTCGTTAAACACTTTCTTAATTATGTTGATCAGACTCTTGTTCGAATATTCGGCCAGTCCATTCCCTTGGGGATAATATGCCATAGAATGGCCGAGTACAATATTGTACTTTTGGAAAAAACTGATCATAGCCATAGATTTAAAAGCCTGAGCTTTATCTGTTACTATCTTTCGGGGGAAGCCAAATCTAGATAAAATATTTTCTTCTAGGAAATCTATTACCACCAAATCTGTAGCCCTCTTGGTAGGAATAGCCTCTACCCATTTAGTAAAGTAATTTGTGGCGGTTAGGATCCATTTGTGTTGAGTGCTGGAATGGGGGTTAATTTTGCCTATAAAATCCAGTCCCCATTGCCGAAAAGGAGCCTCTGTTTTGAATGGAACTAAAGGTAGTGCTGGGAGTTTATGCTTGCTTGTGAATAGTTAGCAAGGGTCGCAAGCCCTGACTTTGGCATTTACATCCGAGAAAAGTTTAGGCCAATAATAACCTGCCCTCAGGATTTTATAAGCTATCGCTCTCCAAACGTGATGTCCCCCGCACACTCCTTCGTGGAATTCGCTTACGACCTTCTCTGTTTCAGATTCAACCAAACATACCAACAGGAAGCCAGGTGGGTCCTTCCAAAACAATTTACCCTCAGATATACAGTATTTGACCGCATGTAGTTTTAGTGTTCTGGCTTTGGATGGAGATAAATCACTTGGGAAGTTCAAAGTCAGTAGGTAGGATACTATGTTTTTGTACCAGTCAGAGGATGTAAACTTCTCTTCGATCCTAACTTCACTTGTTTTCTCGTAGAGCTCGTTAATATCTTCCTCTTCTCCACATCCCTGTATGCTATTTATGCTGAGGACTCTGTAATTGGATTCAGCTAAGAGTTTAACCAAACCTTGACCCTTTATCAGCTTCGTCAGCTTTATTTCCAGATCAAATTCTTGAATTTTTGCGAGCCACCATCCCCTTCTGCCATCACTGTCAGGCTGCACTAGAATGTCTTTTACAGAGCTAGTAGGTACATACACAATTATCTTGGAATGCAATACATAAGTCCTAAAAGCCTTTAATTCCTTTACCATAACATATGCTTGTTTTTCCATTATATCGTATTTTAGTTCTGCGTCTCTGAGACTTTTCTGGAGGAGCACTGCGGCAATAGTGTGCTCAGAAGAAAATGAGAAAATGAGAAAATCCTTTAGATAGTCAGAGCTTGCCAGTATAGGTGCCTCTCTTATAACCCTCTTGATACGTGCAAAAAATTCTTTGGCCTTTGTTGTCCATTTTACCTCACTGTTTTTCTTTAACATACCTGTGATTCATTTCACAATTTCAGCGAAGTTTGGAATAAACCTTCTCAAATTTTTTATCTTTCCTAAGAATGACTGGATTTCCTTTACATTTCTAGGAATATTTATTGTGTCTATAGCTTGAACCCTGCTGGGATCAATTTTAATTCCATCTTGGGACATAATATGGCCCAGGAGTTTACCTTCCCGCATGACAAAGTGAGACTTTTTAGGGTTTAAAGACAGACTGAACCTGTGGCATTTTTTGAAAGTCTGTTTGAGATGTATTAGATGGTCTTCGTCAGACTTAGAAAAAATGGTTAGATCGTCGAGGTAGATAACTACAAAATTGTCTCTTTTGCCGACGAAGGTGATATCCATAGCACGCTGGAAAGTGCACCTGCATTCATTAGACCAAAAGGCATTTTATCATACATGAATGTACCCTAGGGTGTAGTGAAAGCTATTTTTTCTTTATCTTATTCGTTTACTGCAATTTGATTATACCCAGAGAAACCGTCGATCATAGACATCCTATTTTCTCCGACTACCTTTTCTAAGATGTGATCCATTTTAGGTAAAGGATAGTTGTCTTTTAGTGAAGATTTATTTAAATTTCTAAAATCAACACACAGTCTAATCTCTCCACTCTTTTTTCTATCCAGAACTAGGTTCGCCACCCAATCGGAGTATCTCAGTGGTACTATTATTTTTGTGTCTAAAAGCTTCTTGACTTCTCTTTCGACTACAGGTAATAAGATAGGGTTGATTTGTCTAAGCTTTTGCCTAAAGGGTTTGATACCAGGCTTCAGAGGTATTTTGTGTTCGATCACGGTAGTGTCGTAAGTCCTAAGCTCTTCGTAAGACTAAGCAAAAACATCTTTATATCGTGCAAGCAAATCTTTATACTTATTTTTCACCTCAGGATGAAGATACTTTGATATTTTCACCATCCTGGGTTCTTCTTTCGTCCCTATATCACAATCTTCAACCTCTTCTGGTTGGGGTTGAAGAGTAGGATTTAAAGGCATGTCATTTTGATCGAAAAGTCTCTCCAGGGGGATTAGTCCCTTTGGAATCTGATTATTTTTTAAAACTCCTGAGGGTCTTCTCCTTCTTGCATGATCCACATGTGATCATTTTGATTCTCTTGATCAATGTGGGTTTCAGAAAAGTCACCCACTACTTCGAGGAACTTTTTGATTTGTTCGTCATCTTCGAAAACCTGCTAGTGTTGTATGTTGTTCGGGATGGATGGTCTGTGCCTTACCTCTATATGGTATTTTAATTTAAAATCTGTGGGGGGAGTGAAAGTCGAGGCTTCCTTGGCTAACGAATCAGCCTGCAAATTTTTGGCGCGTGGTATGAAGTGGATATTTACATACGAGAATAAATTTTCCATTAGATCCTAGGCACAATTTCTATACACTCTCAATCTCGGGTGTTTGGCCTGGTATTGTCGATTTATCTGTTTGACTATCAACTCAATGTCTCCATATACTTCCAAGTTCTTTATGTTCAGTTTCTTGGCAGCTTCCAATCCTAAAACTAAAGCTTCATATTCACATACATTGTTAGTGTAGTCTATATCCCATTGAAGACTGTAAGAAAAAGGGACGACAAACCTATTTTCAGGTGCCACAAAAAGTACTCCTGCACCGGCTCCCTCACATGACAGAGCACCGTCAAAAAACATTTTCCAGACCCCTGTACTATGCATATTTTCTGAATCTTTCTCGTCTATGCAGTTTTCTTCTGTGCAACTATCCATACCATCATCAAAAGACAAAATACAATTTCCTAGATCTTGATCAACAATGTAAACAGGAAAATTGTTAGGATTCTGAGGATCGTTCATGGTATAGGCTAACCTTGTTTCCCTGTATAACCTAGTAAGTTGCCCACCAAATACAAGAATTGTGGCATAAGTCATGTCCAATTGAAGGGATCCTCGAAGTTTGGCTCCCCACGACCTTGATAACAATAATCCTTATTTTGGGGGGATATCAACAATAACTACATCCATCAGAACACTTTTGACTGGTACCTATGCAAGGGTGACTACTAAATCTTTTATCATACCTACGCACTTGACTCTTCTTGAATCAAAAGAGTAGAGATCTCCATAAAGTCGAGTGATCTCAAGGCCTAGTCTATCCATAATAGCTTTGGGCATCACATTATGTGAAGCTCCAGAATCTAGCATGCAGTTATGCAATAGTCGATCATGCACATTTAGGGTGATATAGAAAGGGGCAATGGTGTCTCTGGTGCCCTCGAAATGTGAACCGAAAGTGATATTTGGCTTGTCATCTTCCAAATTTATTTCGTCTGATTGACTTTCTTGGTCCGAACAACCTATCACCTTGGTTATCTGTTTTCTATATGCAGGGTTTTTTTCTATTTCAACCAGCGAAATCGGTATTTTGATCCTATTTATTTCATTTTCGACACTAAAACCACCGCTACCTTTGTCCGTTTCTCTGGTTAAAACCTCGAGGTCCTTTTTCTCTAACTTATTCGTCTGAGCTGATTTATTACTCATGAGCTTACTTACCAGTGAGGGTGTTTTGGTTGTCTTGATTTCCTTAGTTTGGGTCTCAACTTCTTTTGTTTTGAGGTTCAACGAGTCTTCCTCCTTTGTTTTGTTGTTAGATGTTTCAGTCTCTTTCGGGGCAGGCACATATATTTCACCTCTAGGGAGAATTTTCTTCGGTTGAGGAATCGATGTAGTTTTGTTTTTAGACCTCAAGTTATACCTCGCTTGGACCCCAGCTGTCATGGAATCAGACATTTCTTGGCATACAACGAAGTCATTGTTGTTTATATCATCTTCTTCATTTGACGGTTGGGGTGTGTTCAACGACCTCTCATAATCTTCTTTAGTTACA